>DWPV01001977.1:0-18566 GCA_018251915.1 Urbanus proteus proteus
TTATACCCTATATTTAAAAAAAATATTAATTTATATAATAAATTATTATAGTAAGCATCGCAAAAATTTAGAAAAAACCAATGCACTATTAAAATTTCAATAATATTATTACCCACGTAACGATATTAATAAATGATAGTACGGTGTATGTACCTACCAATGTTGTTACCTATGTCCTCGAAATTATCAAATTATACCTACGACTTTGAAATACGCTTGACGGTGTTAAACTGAAATGCGCAGTTTTTCTTATTTTGATAAACGGACGATGTAATTTACGTAATCCTACATTTCCAGTTTTATGATACGCTGGTAAGCCTGGTATGTCAAATATAGTGTATAGGAGAACTAACATTAAATTAGATACAGCAGCATTCGAAAATTTATTTATAATAATGCTAGCATTAAATACCTAATAATGTACCTATAATATAAACAAGTTTGTTTGTATTTTCATCGAAATGTCAACGAAAGCATAAATAAATCAAAGGCGTGCGAAATGGGCGCCGATGACGACAAGGCAAGGACGGCACAGGACGAGTCACTTGTCCTCTATCGTCATGCGCAGGTAGCGGCCAGAGGACGACATGCCCATTGTTTATCGCTGTTAATTATTATGCCCCAACGCAGACAAACGCTTGCCGAATGCCGACCACGGTCGCCGCCCGCGCTTCACACCGTGCAAAAAATTCTGATACGATATCGTTTCTACCTGAGAAGTAACTAAATATTTAATTCGCACACCGTCCGGTGCACGCGAGCGTGTCCGCCAATCAAGGGTCAAAATATATAAATTACTAAAAGTCGTGCTCGATTCGAGTACAATAAATTCATAGACGAAACGCTCCACTATGATCATTAACAGAAAATCGAAGTGATATTTGGCGACAGTACTGCGGCTATCGCGCTCGCAGTATCGCGCTCGATTGAGGACCGTTACGTGAAACGTTGAGTGTGCGGGGCGGGGCAGGGCCGATCCGGCGACGATGGCGGCCGAGCGCGGCCGAGCATCGAGTGCCGAGAAGACGACGTACGGCGGGGGACGCGGGGGTGCGCCACTTTATCGCGACGAGCTGGCAACGTCGCGCGGGGTGGGAGCGCCCCGCGGCGCAACCTCTCACTCACCGTCGCCGGCTCGCCAGCCAGTGTTACCTTTGACGGTCGAACGTGTGGTTGCCTGATGTCAGTGACGTCGACGTCGGCACTCGTGCAACACGTCTATGATGTTTCGGTGAAATTAAACTCGGACTCGTGAGTGAACGATAATAAATTTATTATCAAACATTGGAGCAAAGTGGAAGGTGCGGACCTCACCTTGGATTTAGAGGTTTACGTTGAACTGTGAAAAAGTGACATTTGTAATTTTTGAAGGATATAAACAGTGCAGTGACCCACCAAAAAAGGATTGCAAAGTGACGATACTTGGATTTTGTGAAAAATATTATACGAGTGAATAAAAAACAATTATAGGTGCCAATGAAAAATTAGTGTAATAAGTTGAACTTTAAAGGTGTGTTGATGTTATTAAAAAGTTTTTTATTTAATCAACATTATCGGGAAAATTAGGAGGCTTCTAAAAATTTAAATTAAAAAAAAAAAATAACTGATGTTTCGTACATCAAATTCAGCATAAAATAATTCACAAACACACAGGCGTAACGTAAACTTCGCTGGAATTTGTCTCAGCTGATCGAGACTGCGAGCGTTCGCACGAAACGTTCATCGTCGCTAAAAACTTTTTACGAACACACAGTAAATAAAAAATAAATCCATTCCGAAAATCCAAATTGTGGATTTTTTATCGATTCAAGTACCCGATTCATCAAATTCAACTACGTGAAAAGTGATTCAATTAAATATTTTACAAAAGTACCTACAGAAAATAATGATTTTTTGTGGTGGATTTTACCACGATGAACGTTTCGTGGACTGTTGACGTTCGGCGCCTAACGGCTCAGAAAAAACGCGATAAGAGAAAATCTAGCGCAGTTATACGAGAGTGACAGGCGTATGGTGCATCGGAGAAAATCTGGAGTTTACTGAATATTTTGTGCCTGGCGTAGACTTATTTTTGGGGTTGTCCAAAATTTATCGAAGCGAAGACGTAAAGAGTAGAGGATACAACGGAGTGCATGGTTTCAGGGGGTGGTGCGAAGCGACAGGACGGCGAACCCTGGTGGCAACGGGTACGCAGGAGCTCTAGCCTACTCAGGAGCGCACGCTCCTCAACCCAACAAGCACAACCCTCTGCAAGGGACCATAGGGTACCGAGTCAACGCGCCTAGGTGAGTACCTACCATTAAAATGTTACTAAGTGATACAAAATTTATCTCTGAACCAGTCATTTGGCACGTACGGCCAAGAAATTCAATTAACCCAAAATGTTGGTATAAAAACCAAATCGACAAATATCGAATAACTTAATAATTTAAAAATACGAAAACAATTGCCAAGACTATTTCTAATAAAGTGAAAATATTTTTAATTGCTATTTGCTTTGCGGAGATTATTTTATTTCATCATCACATAAGTGTGTATAACGTCGACAAGTTACATATTTTTACCAACAAAAATCATACACATGCTAACAAACTACTGTTTTTATCTTATCCGGAACAAGTTTGTTTACATTTCAACAAACGCTGAAAGGCGACTCGCTTACCTGTGCTTACCTTATCGTAGTTAACAACCAATAAAATAAAAATATGCCTTCCTTATAAAATCAAGCAGCTGCGTATAATTTGCATATCGTATTTTACGAGTATGTAAATAAAAAGAATTTGAAATATTAATTAAGCGCTTAAATCAACAAGAATGCCTGACCTCTAACCTTTATTTACCTATGGCGACGTTATCCCCACATAATCGAAGGGTTAGTTAAACGTACACAAGTAACAAACGGAGCGCGCAGCGCGCATCGGTGCAATTATAATGAAAGAAATGAAATGTGTTCTTCCATTCACACGCACAAGCGCTTTCGGCGCCTAACGCACACGAGCGCGCTCCATCGCACTCACACTACCGCACCGCACGCGCACCACTAAACCAAACACTCGCACAAGCAAGCGATGGGAATGCAAGCGGTGACTGCACTTTAGCGCTTACAATAAACACAAACAAACAAAACATTAACACACTCAACGCATCCAGTACCATAGTGCGATGCTCATTAAAACATGTTAACATTAATTGATTCGTACAGTAACGATTTTTCACCTAAATTGTATTGAAATTAAAAATTATAACTCAATTAATGATATACTCCTGATATTATTAATAATAATTATTTGTGAATTATACGTCATAAAAAATCGAGCAGGTGCTAAGTATAGGCGCTCAACGGCTTTGTTTTGTAGTCACCTTTACAAGCGACATATTGTTGATGGCTGCATGCCTCTATACAAAACCAATAAGTAAATAATAATAAAGCTGGGGACCGGCAACGATTGTGTGAACAGAACACAGGAAGTCTACTTAATTTCGAAGGCAGGAACGAATATTAAATAAAACAGTCACAAGTAGTTGATTAAAACGATTTTTCACATACTATAATATCAAAATTAAATAATATTGTACAAAAATGAAATAAATCAAATATACTCCCAAGTAAAGATGTAATAATAAAAGATGTGTATCGGTGAGTAACGAGCCGTGGGAAAAAACGTCAGTTTTCAACGGGCGAAGCTGTCGGGGGCGGATGCACTGACACAACATACACACCACGTGCTCAATAGAGGCTAACTGATTTCTACAAAAAAATCAAGGTATCCTTAAACCTTATTTCATTGTAATAAGTGATTGATAATTGAAAACATATGTAATTACTCGTATCTTCACCTTGATACTATCTTGCTACAAGGAAACCATTATAATATTCTCTTTAGTTAAACGTAGACCGAAAATTATCAACAATTAGCAATATCAATCAGCTGTAAGTTCTTACAATATTAAAATTAAACAATAAATCGGGATTAGTTTCAAAACGGCAAAGTCCTGGTCGATATCATGATCGGGGAAACAAATTATTATCAGGAGCGTCGTAATAAAGCCCCATATTGACGCGAGCGGGCCCACTTACCCTACGCCGCGACCCTTCCCGTTCATTGTTACGCTCACCCCAGCTCGCCTCCATTTGTAACCCCCGGAATTCGCTCCTTCAAGCATGATTCATTCTAAACCTAGAACGACAATCGACGCCAGATAATAATCGGTACTTATTAAATTGCATCCCGAAACTTATATTGTAAAAAAGCAAAAACAAGTAAAATCAATGTATAGTAAGCAACAATACTTAAAAATGATACTAAGTTAATTTTGGAACTTAAACATAATTTTATTGTACTTAATAATGTTAAAATTGGCACTACAGCATAATCTAATACATAATTAGCGTTTGACGACAAATGATGTTGGCTAAAACTGACCACCGTATCATTAGTAACATAACCATCGATCGAATAATATGAAAACGTTAATGCTATTATGTGCTATAGCAATGTGCGCACAAGCCACAATGTGAAGTGGTATTTAAACGGGGGTGACCAACTGTCGTCAAAACAGGGGCGGAACACGCCATGGCTTCACGCTACACGATAGCAATCTACTCGAAGCTCACAATTAATGTTCTATATAACACTTAAACTGTTAACAATTAACAAATAATCATGTAACTCATCTTACATGTAATGGTTACTCGGTTTTGCTTTTATTGCATTCCTCGCAAATCTTACTGCTATAAAGCTGATCGTAAAATCCAAAGTAGCTAAGTACAAAAACAAGGCGGTTTCAATGAAGACAATGTTTATAATTCCTTCCAGCCATAGTTGGGCAATGAAGATCGATCAAGATCGATTTGTTTCGGCGTTCCTTTGAAACCCATACGACGAATAATTCACATACCCTATTAATGATTTAAATCACAACGCAAGATTTTTAACTAGTCTCGGTGAAAGAAATTTATACAGCACGTGATTACCGTCACTGCCAATTAGCTAAGAATTCAACACGCCTGCGCAACAATCTAAAATTAACTGCAGCCTATGTATCAAAATACCTACGCGTAACTCGCACATCTCTCAATAGTATGCCAAACACCTTCCAGATTCTGAAAATAGCGAGATTCTCATTCATATTTACTTATTCAACTATAAATCTATACATTCTAGTTAATAGGTACTATTATTATATTATGTGCTTCCTGTAATAAAACTAAATCTTGCCTTGTACATAAATTGACACGTATACCAAATACTATATACTGAGTATGTCAATTGCAGTCTGTTTAATACTAACCAGGTGTGCTACACATTCGTTTTCTATTTAGTTTAAATTTTGCTCTTTTCATAATTCTACAATGTTACAAGATCATTTACATGCGCATAAAAGTAGACATTCCGTCTCAAGCTGCACATGCTTTACGAAACGGTGAGGTACCTAACATAAAAAGGCATATTCCAAGAATTATCTCAAAAGAAATGCCGGAGTCGACCGCATGCATTCAAGATCCCAAATATTTTGAACGGAACGTAAGTGATTATTCGGATGTGGTACCACTTTTACAAAAAGTGCACCAGGATACAGAACACATTTTTTTTAGTCAGCTACACATTTCGGTCGGCAAAAAGAAAAAAAACTTCAGACAAAACTATAAAAAGACGCAGGTCGGACCAAGTTTACCTAAGGAAGGACCCTTGTAAATCATCTGCAGCCTCGATGAATAGAGACGAGTTGAGCGTTGTTGACTCGCGTGTTTATTGGTTGTCGACGCTCTAAGTATCTGTTAAGCTATTTATGAGAATACTTAAGTGGTGCTAAGAAAGTAACAAATAAGCGATCGTTACCAACACAATTTATTATTCGAGATTGCATCTTAATTTAAAAACTATAATTTAAGTTAACTGTAACAGATAAATAAAATAAATAGATCATTGATACATTTCTTAAAGCTGCCATTGAAACTAATTATTTTCATTAGTATGTAACGGTAACCACAATTTCTTTACGAGCACGGTCTAACCAAATTTATAAATATCGTAGTCATAATTAATGTATGTACATATAACTTCGCACACCAATATGGTTCACAGCTATAGAGAAAAAGCAACAATAGGTAGTCCGTGCGAGTGTTTGTCGGGCATTTGTCGAACGGGAATTATTAGGAAGGGCTCCGGGAAGGCTCGGGAATTCGCCCCAAAAGCAGTTCACATGAAGCGTCTCCCACTCCGGCGCCATACAAAAAATCGAACACATCCCGAGAGAAACACAGGGGTAACAACGCGTCACTATACGTTCATATTGATTTTTTTGTATTGTTCGTAAAATAATAAAATCTCGACGTGTATTAAAAAAGATCTTGCGTCAATAAAATTTGGGTTGAATATTGAGGCTGTGTTTATTAATAATCGAAGCGTTAACGTGTGGAATGTAAAATGTTCAACTCCGCAAGGCCACTTGCAATAGAATAGAAACTACTCATATCGTGAGTGAAATAGAATTGACTGTTTTCGTATTTCAATATAATTGTGATGAAACTGTGAATTAAATCTTTTCATTTAAAGTAAAGATTTTGCAGTAGCGACTTTTTGTTTTATTGCAATCAATGACACGAATTATGAAATCGACCGTTTGCAAATCTCTGATTTACCAAATTGTACTGCCAAATACTACTGAAATACTGTCACTGTCTGCCTTCGACAGTAATTTTCGTCTATGACGGTAATTTAAACCTGTTGTTGTGTAACCTTTTTTTTTAAATTAGGATGAGTTTAAAGTTTTGACGTTATTGTTTCAGCGGCTATGGGTGCGCCGGCGGTACGGGCGCGATGAGCGGCGGGGGCGAGAACGCGCAGTTCGGCGCCACCGCCGCGATGGTCGCCGCGGCCACTACGGCCGCGATGCAGGACTCGCAGCCATTCTCACAGGTACGTATGGAGAGTAAACTCTGTAAGTTCAGATCTACAGAAGCTCATGACACTTACATAGTGTCATAGGCTCGGTTATACAAAACTTCAAGTGTTTTGTTTTTATTTGCAGATGCAGAATAATATGACTATGGGAAACCCCCAATATAGCGCAATGAATGGCTATGGCCAGCAGCGCAGTCATAACCCCGCCATGACTGGCATGGGGATGGGCGGCAATGGTGGAATGAATGGCATGACCAATATGGGTCAAATGGGAAATGCTGCAATGAACGGCATGAATCCAATGGCACAGATGGCCAACATGGGAATGCACGCCAATATGATGTCGTCTCAAATGGGACCTGGACAGATGGGGGGTTCGGCGAAAATGGGTCCGGGATACCAAAGGCGGCATACGCCGTATCCTTCAGGAACAATGCTTATGGGCACACGCAAAGCTCAATATATGGGTGGTCAACCAAGTTTCGGTCCTGGACAATACCCTGCTGGTTACGGTGGTCGACCGGGTTTCCAGGGTCAATATCCCCCTCAGCAGCCTTTAGGTCCATCTGGAAATTTTGGGGCAGCGATGAGAGGCAACATGCGTCAATCAACGCCACCTTATTCCAACCAAGGACAGTATTTCAATGGTGGAGTTCCAAGTCAGTTTCCACAACACCAGGCCGGTAACGGGCAATATGGAGGCCAGTACAGCGGACAGTTCGCGCAAGAAGTTGCGATGAGGACTAGTATGAGTTATCAACACAGTCCTGTGCCAGGAAATCCAACGCCGCCTTTGACGCCAGCCAGCAGCATGCCTCCGTACATAAGCCCTAATGCTGATGTAAAACCCCACTTTAATGAGCTCAAACCCCCAATGGGAATACAAAGTAAGTTATTTTTTAAAATAACAATACCTACAATAAGTATTAGACATAGATCATTCTTAAGTTCATTTTTAACCAAACTTATTTTCTCTTTTGCAGACGACGAGCTTCGGTTAACATTCCCCGTAAGAGATGGTATAATTCTACCACCATTTAGACTAGAACACAATTTAGCAGTTAGCAATCACGTATTCCAATTGAAACCTACAGTCCATTCTACATTGATATGGAGGTGAATATTTTTTATTATTAAGGAAAAATATACAAGACATACACATGTTCCATCATACAATATAAAACTTGTGGTAAATGAATGACCAGTTTATATAATGTTTTTATTTTATTTGTAGGTCGGATCTTGAGTTACAACTGAAATGCTTCCATCACGAGGATCGACAAATGAACACTAATTGGCCTGCGAGTGTCCAAGTATCAGTCAATGCAACACCATTAATCATAGATAGAGGTGAAAACAAGACATCCCACAAACCACTGTACCTGAAAGATGTGTGCCAGGCTGGCAGAAATACGATACAAATCACAGTCTCCGCCTGTTGTTGCGTAAGTTACCTTCATTTTATAAGGATAATATTCGATAGAAAGGCCATAACAATATCCTTACAACAATATGCATTACTTAACGTTACTTATTTTCCTTTTCAGTCGCATCTGTTTGTCTTACAATTAGTGCATAGGCCGAGTGTTCGAAGTGTACTGCAAGGATTATTAAGGAAGCGATTACTCACCGCCGATCATTGCATTGCTAAGATCAAGATGAACTTCAACCAAACAACAGCCAACAACACGGGCACTAATACCTCTAATGACAGGGACAGTATTGAACAGACAGCACTAAAAGTTTCACTAAAGTGTCCCATAACCTTCAAGAAAATAACATTACCAGCGCGTGGACATGAATGCAAACACATACAATGTTTTGACTTAGAATCTTACTTACAACTTAACTGCGAACGAGGTTCATGGCGATGTCCAGTTTGCAAGTAAGTGAAGATTCATAATTTGTCTAATCTATCCTTTTGTCTAAATATGTGACAATAATTGAAAGTGAAAGCAGTTCATAACATTATTGTACTTACTTTCAGCAAACCAGCTCAATTAGAAGGTTTGGAAGTTGACCAATACATGTGGGGTATACTAAACACAATGACAAACTCTGATGTCGACGAAGTCACCATCGACAGTGGAGCTAACTGGAAAGCAGCCAAGAGTCCTGCTAATACCGGAATAAAAGTACGTACTAAAGTAATAATATTTTGAATTCACTGAGTTTAAATAAAAATTGGAGCCTTATTAATTTATCTGCATCTCTTTACAGCAGGAAGATGACAGCAATGATTCCGGTATTGGAAAGAGAGGTAAAGCAGTGTCCCCTGGGTCAATGAACATGCCTACCATGAACAACTGGGACATGAATCAAGCATTGTCACCTTACCTGCCTCCAGACATGAATACTATTGCCAGCGGGTCAATGATCTCTTCATATAACCAAGGGAGTCAGAACAGAAACTCAAGTTCTGGTAACCAGAATTATGACTTCGGCATGAACAATGGCCCTGGAAGCAACGAATATGCTGGAAACGGTCCACTGTCACACTTGAATGATAGCGTCAACTCCTTAGACCCACTTAACGCCATGGAGAAAAGTCTAAATGAGCAAGTAAGTACATCCCCATAACACAGATTTCGGATAATAAATATCTTCAATCGTTTGAGAGAAAATTTGGTAAATGGGCTGTTTCAATTTTAAAAAATGATAAATAAATGATGAGACACTTCTTTCTACTACATACGTAGATAGATAACATGAGTGATAGAAGGTTTCAATTTTACTTCATAAACAAATATTTACAAAAGAGTTATTACTTACAGATGCCACACACGCCGCATACGCCGCACACGCCGGGTTCAGCGCACACGCCCGGCGGCGGCGGCGCTACGCCCGGCTCCAGTCACACCCCGGGCCCACCGTCCGTCGGCCACCACTCCTTGACCGACGTCGACATCCCTCCCGACCTAAACTTCGACCCAGCGGCTGTTATTGACGGCGAAGGAACAGATAATTTAAACGTGAGTTCAATTTATATTAAATCATCTTTAACATCTTTTATACATTTAATAGGCAATCAACAAATCGAAAATGGAGCTACAAGAAGTCCAACTACCATCAGATTCTACACATTACATAAAGACAAAAGCGTTAGAAAATCAACTTAGTTGGGTACATCCAGCTCAAAAGTTTTCAACAGCTAAAAGTTTAAAACTGAAGGTTAAGATGAACAGGTATAGTAGCTACCTACTAAAATCCCAACGGATGAAAATGAAACTAGGTGACAAGCGAATGAGAAACTAACCAAAATCTATCGTAACGCTGACGCTGGACTAACTCGAGGGCCACACATTGGATCGGCGCTACAAATAATATGTTTTCGTTTTTAACAACGCGAATAAAGCTTAAACTCAATGTATCATGGCCATCGGGTAATTTGGTCTAATTATTCATAAATCTCCTTTTTACACTGGAGGAATATTGACATTGTACACATATTTTTGAAATTTTCATTTTCAAAAGGACAAATATATTTATATGGTATTTTGTTATTTACAGTTGCTGCCTGAGACCAACGTAGACCCAATGGAGCTGTTATCATACTTGGATGCGCCTGCGCTGGGAGAATTACTGGCGACGCCGCCATCGTCGTCGTCCTCTGCGGGTTCGCACCCTCCTCGCGCGCCTTCTTCCGATGATCTTCTAGCACTCTTCGAGTGAACGCCTCGTTGACTACTAGGGTTCAGGCAAAGAATTGACGACTAACAACAGAATATTAGCACCTTCCTAAAATTATCTCGCATTCTATAACCTATTTCGTCCAAGACGATGTTATATGCAAGAGCAACCGTGAGCACAAAAAAGGAAGTACGGATCTGATGTCGTCATTCGTCAGTTCTAACACCTAGTATGACGTGATAGATTCAGCTCTTATTCGAGTTAAGGAGACTCGATATTGTGATACTAGATTTTAGTTCCTTCTCCATAGTGAAAACGTTGAAGGTTGCAGTATAGAATTTATATAGCAGCCCTGCTAGATGAATCTCTGTAATTTTGCAAGGGCCGAGAAGGTTGATGGTGTCAGATTCATCTGCAACGTTCAAAGTGATCACACTCAGAAGCGTCGATTGTTGAAACAAATGGCGTTGGAGAATATTTAGCACGTACGTTATTTGTATTAGGTAAAAGTATTTAGGCGAGGCGTGCGCCGCGCCGGCCATAGACACTGCGGTGTTGTGCATGTATAGTTCCTCGCAATGCCACGACCATGGTGGCGCTACTGAACTCCTTATATTCTAAACTCTAGCATAAACTGTAACACAAATTTAAATTAATATTTCAACTTCTTATTCAATTCTATTATCTATTCAAATTTTCTTGATTTGTGTCCATATTTGTGAGTAACTCATGAAATGTAAATAATGCGGAATAATTTTTTGTGCTAGTTGTTTTGATACTGTAGGTGGGAGGCACGCCGCGTGTAAATATAGGCTAGGCGCGGCGCGGCTGCCCGTTGAGAGGCATTGTGAATCTTATAGTTCCTATTCGATGCGAGCGAACTATAATGTTCAATTGCCGTCAATTGTAAAATATTCCTTGACATTTTCACATATTCTGCATTTTTAAATGGTAAGATATAATAGGACTCGTGAGTAAAGCGCTACTCGCTTATTGGGTGATATATTCTAAATGAGTTGTTTAAAACCAACAAATAAATGGTAACATATAAGTTACAAAACTATATTGTAAATGTGAGTGCAAAAATGAACTCTGTTAAATTATTTTGCGTTATGTGAATCGAAGAATGATAGAAATATATTTTAATTTCTATATAAAGAGTAATGAACTGTATTATTTGTAAATATGAATTTAGTTAAGAATATTATATTACCTAGTTATATTTAGGAGAACATGGCAGATACTTATATGACGGCCAGTTTTAGTGTAGTGTTACTAAATTAAAAGAAATCTACACATGGTTTTACATGTACATACAAATACCACATTATACAAAATTACCGCGTTCAGAGTACAGATGCCCTTTTGGGCAAAATGGGAAACCGTTGTGATAGTTCCTTGACCATTATTATTTAATTACTTTTTGTATTTTATTTACACTTATTGTACTTTTACATATAAATAGTAATTTTAAAGGGAGAAACACACAATATTAAAATTATTTTTTAGAAGTTACATTTATACATTATCTTTTATACAAAACCATTTCAGTTACTTTTCAGCTTGTGTTAAATTAATCAACATTTACATATATAGCAATATTTGTCTATTCTTTAAAAAAAATCCTTTCTCAAAAAAAATGTATAAGAAATTATCAACCCCACGTATTTGGGAAAAACATAACTGCTTATAAGCTATATGGGTAATTGACCTTCATATTTACTCATAGAGATCTGAGACTCCTTATTTTAAACACTTGGTTTCCAATGACTAATTCTGTGCTCTGAAACGCTCCTTCATTCGAAAGTGCAAACACTAAATTAATACACTTAATTAATATATATTAGTAAAATTTTCAATTTATGCTCATCTAAATTTTAGTAAGTACTTACTTTATAATATATGGGCTACTAACTTCCAGTTGCAAGTTTATAGAATTACTGCCAATTAAACCATGAAAGTATTTATCAATATTTCAGGATTATTATTTACTTATATTTCATTTTTTTTATAATTTACTTATCATTTTAAAAGTTTAAATACTTAGAGCTCTACATAAAAATTGGGATGAGCATTTAATTGACAAAATTCTTATTTCACATATTTTCAAATGTTTGATTTTATAGTAAAATAAAATTGCAACCTGTGTTTGGATAGAATTTTGGAAATTTATTTGCTACTATAATTTTACATTACTTAATAATATATATGATATATATAATATATAGGATGCAGGTATTTTTTATTTATGGAAATCTCTAAATGGAATTAAGTTCCCATAAAATTTTCAACCATTACTCCATTATTCATTTACATTTACATATAAAATTTACAGTGATAACTTACTGATAAAATTTTAAATAACAGTTATTGAAGTATCTCTAACCTAGAGTTGTATGTAAAACTGTCGATCTTTCCACTATTATGTGTAAAAATTGGTGATTTGCGCATCTTTACTTCATGCTATGAATATGGACGCCTCTTTAGAGTTAGTCATCTATTATGAAAACAATAAAATTAGTATTATATAAAGCTGTGGTCAATTATTCAGTCAAAAAAGATCAAGATTAAGAATAACTATGACATACTTACTGCAAAGATGTGAAGTAAGAAACAAGAAATCTTAAAAATTGATGCTTACTTGATCACAGCTTTTAACATTAAATAAAAATATACTTTTAAGGGACCTTCAATTCCAGTTAGCTAGTTCTATTTATTGTAGTGAATAATTCTGTTGGATGGACCACACAACAATTTTTGTGAGACCAAATAGAACTTTTTTACATTATTACCTAACTTTAGGTAAATACTAATTTTGTTTGTATAAAATGGAAAATATCAAAAAATGTATAGCATATCACGATAAACCGAATGCAAAATGTATGTTGAGTGATCCATCCAGATGGGTAAATTATTACAATATATTTTGTTGAATACTATAATGAACTGCTGTGGAGTATAGTAGATTTTATGCTCGTACAAATGTAAGATTTGCACAGCATTTGGAAATAGGTGAAAAAAGAATTCTAAATAGGTTACTTGCAGACCATGACTCCAGTTCATGAAAAGCCAAACTGTAACTATAGCATAAACTCTTGAATTTATTGTCAACGTTTTAGAATCTGGTTAATACCCACTGAAATTCATTTTGAAATGTGTAAAAGGCAAAAAAACATAACATTTTTATGTTATTGAAAATAAAATGAATCTAAAAATTATCACAACTTTTTTATTTCATCGGGCAATCCATATCACATGTGCGTTATGAGCTTATTAAAATTATAGTAAGTATCATTCATGTTAGGTACTTAATTATTCTATGTAGAAAATAACATATCAAAGGTCCTCAACATAAACATCATTGCTCATCAGTGTCCGACCGAAGGTCTTATTCTGGCCGAAGCCGAAGCCGATTGTTCAGCAATCACGGCACCTTCGGCCGAAGCCGAAGGTCTGTAAACTCTAAGAAATTTAGGTTTAGATTGGCTATAATTAACATTATAACTATTTTTTATTTTAATTTTATATAAACAACTTGTCGATCTGATTAAAATTACTATGCAACATGTCCAATATTATAACATTACGAAATAATTTAATTTAATGATTTAATGACACAAATGGCTGTGTAAGCCTATAATGACTGTGCACAACCTTAAAGGCACACCTTTAGAGCTTCAACATCTCCGTCACAATCTCCCAGATTTGCGAAAGTTGGTTTAATTCCGGTGTTTTTTGGAAACCTTCCGCTTTGGCCAAAACTTCAGCCCTTTTTGGCCGAAGCTTCGGTCGGACACTATTATACATAAACTACATTAATTTTAGAATTGGGAATACTATCTATACAAATAAATAAAATTGAAGTGTCTGTTTGTGATTTCAAAATAACAATTTTTTACTCAATGCATAAGAAAGTATACACAATACCTATAACGCAAATTGCAATTTAATAAAATTTTGTCCGTCTGTTTGGCTGAGCTAATCTTCTAAACGGCTGGACCGATTTCATCGGGACTTTTACTGGAAAGTAGCTGAAGGTCTAAGGCGTAACATAGGCTACTTTAATTCTTATAGTCTATGCCAAACTTTTAGTACACTCTGAATATAAAGTCGCATTATCGTCACATAATGAGACAAAAGGCAGCATGGAACAGTTCTGTTCCGCACAGCTTGTTACATATAAAATGCATATCTAACAAGAGTATATTTGTAACAATTATTATATCTTCAAACTTTTCTGTTGGTTTGTGTTATAATTTCCTAAAAATGCAGCCGGCACACTTGTCTTCAGCTTTGTTACTTATGAATCATTTGTATTTTGTTAACAAATTAGTTATTAAGCAAATGTTACAAAGATAAGGAAATATCTGTACACAATTATGATACTTTACTCAAACATTAATTGGGATCGAAGGACAGTAGTAAAATAGAAATGTGCATTTAAAAAAAGACCCGAAACAGATTCAGAAATGACAAATCCCAAAAGGAGTTTGCAGAAGTCTCAAATACGTATTGTATATTTAAGTAGGTTGAAACATCTCCAACAAAAATTCCACAGACAGTGCTTTTAGCGAGGCGGAAATCGTCAACAGGTACCCGATGTCTTGGGAGCGGGTTATGTGCCGACCTCCGGACTGCAAAGAGGACTCCGTACTCTCAGCTTGAAAACCCTGCCGGAGACCTCTGAGCGCGTTGCCCCTTCGGGCTCTGCTCCGGGCAAGCGTAACCATCAGTTGCACGGCCCATGCAACCACACAAACCGCCATTCATCCCGGGGTCGCTAGGTTAACGGTCAGAGGTCCCACTCTAGCCGCTCGCAACCCAGGAAGCCCCCGTTTAGTCGCCTCTTAGGCCTATACTGGTTCCAGTATTACAGTGACAAGACCAAATCTGCCTGACGATAGTCAGCGTAAGTACTTACAATAACTTACAGTAATACTAATGAAGTATGGCACATTAGTATTACTGTAAGTTTTAATCTAAATTGTATTAAAGGCATTAACAAGTTTTAATGTGTAAGGAAAATAAAATGTTTATTTTTTGGATATAGCATAAATACGATCTTAACATTGTCTCTCTGACTGAACCGCAATATGAAAGAACTTTAGGACAAACTAGATGTTTACTGCGAGGTAGGAACCTGTATCGTTATTTACTCACTGCTTAAACAGATAGGTACATAAAAAGTCCACTTGATTTTATCACTTCTGAAATATCGAAACTCTGAAAAAATTGAAATAAACTTTACAGAGACTTAAATTTTACCAAATATTTAAAAATAAACAAACTTACCTATCACGCACTTTGCGTATTACTTATACGTAAAAAAGCTAATGTACGAGTATATATTTTGTTCTTGATCACCACTCAAAACGAAAGTAGGAAATAACAACCAAAACCACTTTTAAAGACTTAATCTTTAATCTCTTTATAGTCTTATTCTAAGCTACTTCAGAGTATCACATCTCTATAATTTATTTAACACACTTATCTTTTAACATTTAAGTTAATGAGTAGATTTTTTGGTTTTAAATCTTTCTAGGTACGTTTTTTCCAAAGTTTTACTTAATTTTAAATGTCTCGCTCTCGAACTCTTGTTGACATTTTTATACTTTTATAGTATTCCTTAGAGATGGGTCAAGTTAAATAACTAACTCGAGTTACGTTCAACTCGAATCGCATTCTGCCAAAATCGAGTTCGATGTAATGAGTTAAGAAAGCAAATGGAAGAGCGATAGCATGATTCTCACGTTCCCACACTTCCCACCATGTAATGCATCGAATCATTGGTACCAGCTACAATGCGAAGTTCACGGATAATTAAATGATACCAAATGCAAATTATAAAAGAAAAGTCGTATTTATTTATTACAAGGCAACAATAATAATATAATTATTACTAAAAATGATATTTAATGTTTAAAATAATTCTTTGAAATGTCCCATAGAAATAATATAATAAACTTCTTTACGCACACTTGACAGTTGGGAAGTAAGTTGGTGAATGCGCTCTCTTCAAAGCGTCACAAAACATGGGATCTGGCCAGGCTTCTGCGAAAGTTGCGAGGAAGATATAAGTTAGATAACAGAATCTCTAGTATGAGTTTATTGAAACGTTCCTCGCTTACGTTCAGGGATACATGTAGATGAAGCGCTCTTAGCGGACAGTTTAGGTACGAAAATTTTACTATAGCTGAAACAGGTGCAAACTTAAACCGAGATGATTTAAAAAACGCAATAAACTCGTACTAAGGGTATAAAAAACAGGAATATAAAAATAATAAGATATAATACAAAAATACTTAATCTGTTAATTAATAGGACAGAGTTGACAATACTATTTCAACCAGCAAACTCAAGTTATTCAATTCGAGTTTAACTCATGTTAAGCGAATTTTAACTCAAGTTCTGTTTTTTTAAAAATAGGGCCGTTCTAACATAATCAATTAATATATCAATCCATTAATCGATGTGATTGTAAATTTCTATGCAATTAGAATTTATCCATTTTAAAATCGAACACTATCGGAAATAGTCCATCCCTATATGACAGTTGATAATTGACAAATGACAAAGAGTACAAACAAATTGAAACAAAACGAATTTCTCAAGGTCTTTGATTATATACTCCCTAGATGTAACGTCGCCATAAAAGTGTCAAACGAAAAACGTCTGAGAAACGTTCCATTCAGCCTTGTTGATTTTGATAAGAAAATTGCCAGTTATAAGTTCGCAAAACTTATTTGGGAAATATTAATGGGGAAATTTTAGGTCAAGTTCCAATAAAAAAAAATCATTTAAAAATTACAAATTATCGGAAATATAAGTTTACGTGTATACAATAAATTTTAAATTATACATTTTTTTATAATTAAATTGAAGTGTCTGTTTGTGATCTCAAAATAACATTTTTTACTCAATGCATATGAAAGTATACACCATATCAATAACGAAAATGCAGTTTAAAAAAAATTGTCCGTTTATCTGTCTGTTTGGCGGAGGTAATCTTCTAAACGGCTGGACCGAATTTGACGGGACTTTCACTGGAGGATAGCTGAAGGTCTAAAGCGTAATATAGGCCAATTTAATTTTGAAAAAAAAAAAACATTATCATACATCATGCCCATGTTTAAGAATGAAAGTTCCATAAATATGAATATTCCTATAAAATGAATGAAGGAAAATTGAAATCTGTCTATAAATAGTAGAGTTATTCCACATTATAAGAATTCATGTTTTTCACATTCCGGGAAATCTTGATTTTTTTTCAAATTTCCTAGAAATGGGAACCCCTGATGGATGCCGTACGTAAAAGTGTTCACGTTTCACGTTTTACTTCAGCAAAATAATTTTCTTATTATTCTTTCATTTCTGTTCTGTTTCGTTTGTGAAACGGTGCTGAAAGAGACGGCAAATTAGATATTGATTTATTCGCATTTGGCGGTAATTATCCTAAGTCAATTTTTAAAATAAGGGTTCCGGATAAATATGTAGATGGAACAAATAAAAATTGAGAGAATTTAAATAGAATATCGTATATCTAGATATTGATAGAAACTGTTATGTATAAGCAAAATGATTTACAATTCAGAAACGGGAAATTGCATTGGATGCTTATAAACAAACTCCACTGGGATTCCCAATGCACTGTGGAATACAGAAAGGCCACGGTTCGTTATTCAATGTATACGCTATGGAATAAAATACTATTGCTATCGAAAATATTGGAAATTGTGGCCCGCGAGCCAACTCCGCGTTGCCTTTGAGGTTTCTTTAGAATCACACAAAGGATTTTGTATATTTCAGGACAAAAGAAAATATTTTTCTAGAGCATATTTTGTTACTTTCGTATCGTCTCAAGATAATTCTTTTTCATTTCATTCGTTTCTTCTTCTTCTATAGTGTGTTAGTTAACGGATTCTGTTGCAAAGTTATAAATTCTTTAAGAATAATATATCTCTACTTATAATAAAATTGTAACAGGTCGATGTCTGTACATTGAAGATATCGAAAAAAAAATTACATAGGGGG
>DWPV01001978.1:0-18564 GCA_018251915.1 Urbanus proteus proteus
GAAAATGAATTTATCAATAATCAATATTTAAAATCAAAACTAAATAACATACCCTTTCCAATGAACACAAGATAAACTTGGCGCGTAACAGAAAAATGTAACGTGTAACCGTACTTAACTAGCGCCGTGTATTATGTCTTGTGACCTAATAATTTTCATGCTAAGAAACATTTATCTGTACGGTACCCTCCATATGCGAGTTTTACCCTCACTTTGCCGATTATTTATACGTGAGTAAAGTTAGTTGATTAATTTACGCACCGTGCCGAAATAGGCCACTTACGCAACGCAAAAGCGTGCGTAAAGTGCGGGTTTAGGTCACACTGTACTATAAAATAATTTAATTATGGAAAAAGGAGATCTAATAATGTTTACAAAATTCCTCTTGAAAACCGGAAAAATAAAATGAAAAGCTCTTACAGAGTATTAAAATCCTTTCGTAGTTTCCAAAGATATACCATCGAAGAGATAGATCGCATTAATGTTTTATGTAAACTTTAATATACTTAGCGTATTTGAAGTAGGATATCCTTGCGAAAAATCTAGCGTTCAATAGGATTTCGTAAACTTCATTGCCAGTTCAAATGTTTTTTTATCAATATTTTTTAACATTCTAAAAAACTTCGATAAACAGTTATAAATTAGTACATAACTGCATGGTAATTGGTTATTGTTAATTATTGGTTTGGTATTTATAATTATAGATAACTTTATTGTTTGTTGCTTAACGTAGTAATGAATAAGGAGCACATTGTGTTTGTAACGGCAACATAAAAACTCGTAATCAAAAAAAGAAACATTACTTCGATGCGCAATAGTCGATTTATAAAAGAAAACTTCAAGGCGTTGAAAAAAGTTATTAATCCGTTACTAAACAAGCTGTAGCTAGCGGCTTTGTCTGAATTTGTTAAATAGTTTAATCGTAGATGAACTGGTGATTATGTTAACTGTGTAAGTAAATAGCTAAATTCTATTATTATTTGGTTAAAATATATAAAGGAACAGGGTTTATTCAGTTTCAGATACTTTAACTTATTTTATAATATAAACATTGCTTGGTCATATCGATTTAAATACAGTCGTAGAATAAAGATACTCAGATGATGCTGTGTTCTTGAGCGAGACACGTGTTGGTGGAGTTTATGGTGCTGTATGTATTTGTATATCTTATTTTGCATGCACACGTATCCTATGTGGGAGGAAAAGTGCATACTGCATGATTAAAAATATATGTCTATGTCTTAGAAATCACATGGCATAACTTTCTCATATTTTTCACAGTTAAATAATCCGTACGTGAATTTACATCCCAAAATGATTTGTTGTTATTTAGAACGGTAACGTCATATAGGGGGTAAAACACACAAAAAAATACACGCACGGCGTGCTTTAGTCCAGACTTGGTAGATACCATCGTAAATATTGCTAACGGATTGTTCTAACATATTTTTATAGTAACTTCATAGATTTTCACACACGCCTGATACAGTAAACTAAAAATATTCTAAAGCCCGTTACGTTGCAGACCGTACTTTGTATGCGGTCATTTATAAATAATCTGTCGTCGTGTATCACCATCATTAGGGTTGACAAATTCGTAAATGACGAACAGACACCTGAATTCAAATGTATGTTCGTAGTCAAAATGCAACATTGCACCAACGTTGCACGTTCGGACGTGGATTCGACGTTGCCAAACCACCAACACGAATTTTCAAATGGCGGAAGCAATTGCACCGACCGGGCGATCGGAACCACACATTGTCACGCAAGTCCATTTAGAAAAGTTTAGGCAACAATGCATGCAATATGTTGTTAAAAATCGTATAAACTTGACCTGTAAAATACGAGTGATAACATCCTTCGCTCGCAGGAGTCTCCCGTAGTTCTATCTATGGTAAAAACACACCTCTAGGGTTCGTAACCTTTGAAAGCTAAAAAGGAATTCTCTGTGAACCTATGAACTAGATGACTGAATTCTCTCGCTTTCCCTCTATTGTAAATTACTCGTATATAAAGATAATCCTCTATGTCCATAAACAGTACTATTCCAAATAAATGATAATTATTTTATGATAAAGATGTTAGGATATAAAAATGTAAGAAAGATTTTTATATATTTTGATTGGTTTATACTAATGGAACCCCCAAAAAAAACTCGTAGGTGATTTGGATAACTTAATTTAGATATTTTAGATATTATTAGTGGATTAAATTATGTAACCGCAATAAACGAAGATTTGCATAGATCACATAAAGATAATGGTAGGATAATGTAAGTCAATCTGATGTCGTAATATGTAAAAATTTCGTGTGAACTGATAACATTTAATAATGGCTTTAGATAATGCGCATTTAATGTGTATATCTAGTAGATTCGGTATTTTAATCCTATAGGTATCCTAATGGACTTAGAAGTCCTTGGAATTAAGAGAAAATGACTGACTAATTAAGTAACGTCTGTTTTAGGATTCAGCGACCATATCAGACCGTGGAAGCCTAGGTATAGGGTACTTTAGTAAGTGTGCATTTAGAACTTTCCTACATCCACAATATAGTCTAGACTGAGTTTAGAACAGGTTAGTGCGAGACGCTGGGTGCAAATAAAGATATAAGTATCGCGCTACGTACACGCGCTTCGGGATAAGACGTCAAATGTTTGGAATGCCATAGGGCCCGTTCACATAAGGCCCGACTGCTTTACAGTTCGCCGACTGACAGATCTTGCTGTTCACATTATAATGACAGCCAATCTGTCGGTCTAACCTTATGTGAGAGAAATCCGCTCCGTCGCTTAGTGTAAACAGCAAGATCTGTCTTTCAACTTAATGAAAACGGAATCGAAGAGTTAATTTTGCGTTATGGATATAATAAAATTCTGAAAGAGATCATTAACCAAATGATTTCTTAGCAATGCGAATTGAATATTTATGTTTCTGTTACTGCCTAAAAGTCTAGATTTAATTTATAGATGTTTCAGCTGTCTGTGTTCGGCAAGAAAGCAATAAAATCAATAGAAGTATTTTTTTTCAGCTGATTTTTTTTGAATCCCGCTGACTTTGAACTAGAAAGGTTACTAAAAGCTGATTTTCAAAAAGTATATTTGGGGTAAAAAAATATATTGGGAAAATCTATTTATGTTTAAGTTACATCAATGTCATTTTAACCATTTGCAAGTCAACCATCACAAGAACATACAAAAAAATAGTAGCGTGCAAAACTCGACACGAGTTTAGAAAACAGCACTTATTTTGAAATTACAGATATCTACATTTTTATACCCAGCCTGTATTTAGTCGCACGTTTAAAACAGGTTAAGGCTGTAAGTCGCGTGTACATAGCGAGATAGGTACCTACAGCGTTACATAGAAAAGCACTCCGAGACACGACGCGAAATGTTAGGAATGTCGTACGGTCCGCTTGCCGATTGAAAATGTTCCGTTTGTCTTTTACTAAACAAACGCAACCGGATTAATAGCAAGACACACCGCAGACTCAATGCTACCTTAAGATATTAAGTAATACTAAATTTAATTAAAGCTTTTCTTTTAGACTTTTAGACTTATTTTAAACTTTCTTTTCTTGTAGACAAAGGTGAAAATTTGTAATGATTTGTAAATTAAGTAATGTAAAGTAGGTAAGTGAACAATCAAAAGGATCGATAATAGAATCGATTAAAAGCTCGACTTCATAGTACAAACTGTAAATAGCTTGTTGATCAATAGATACGTAAATTAAAATACAAATTAAAATAAACTTAATATGTAATTTAATCAATTAAAATAGATATAAATAATCAAAATCCAACTTACAATATTTAGGTTACAAACCAGTACATTTTTTAAACGTACAGGTTTAGTACTTACCTACTTACATAGAAAAATAATTTTAAAACGCACGCGAAACTACAGATGGATCACTATTATTGACAAAGTCGAATCTTTAAAACCTAGACTAGTAAAAACCTGACCAGTATTGTAGTGTCAATATCTTTAAATCGATATTGATATTTAGGCAAAAAATTGAGACTCATTGAACATGAAAGGATCTTATCATCGTTTTTGGGGAAAAACTTGACAATATCCAATGACGAAAATATCTTAAAGTAATAAATACTTCACTTTTTGTAAGTTTTTAAAAGTGGGCCCAGACACGTGTAACGAGTAATTTCAGATTCAGTGTAATTTTATGAGAATGGTGATGAGGTCGTGTCCTCCACATGACCTCATCACAGATCTTTCTTCTCCACTCTTCCTGTAATAAGCCAAGTTCTGGCGATCAAGGTAGGGTTAGTACAATACGGTAAGGCATTGACCTGGTATCAGTTAGTAGCTAGTGGTCAGTAGTAATACGCATTGGAGTAGCGTGGTGGAGTAAAGTCTAGACCTCCGGTTATGTGGGACGTCCCCAAATCTGAAATCGCGGGGATCGGCTAGTGAAACATAAAACAGGTCATGTGACTAATGTCCATTATATCCACCAGGAGTCTGGGTTCTACGTACATTATACAATTCAATTGATTACAAATCACATTATCTGAATTAGCCCTATGACAAAAATCCGGCAGTAACTAACATACAATTGTTTTATTTCAATCGCCAAGGAAGCGTTATTTTTTGTCGTTTTACAAGCATGCTATATAGGGTTCAAAAAAAATTTTTAACGTAGGTAATAACATTTTAAGAAACATCAGTTACTTTACCCGACACTAATTGGTATTTTCTGAAATATATAATACGCTGAATATTTAACGTTTAAAACGCGGTAACTTTTCTAATTACTAATGCCTTACTTTACAACGAACATCTATGGCTGATCGCTGCTCTCAAAGCCGCTTGAAGATTGTACTCTTTTCTTGAATTTCTTTATATGGGATAATGCTAATTTCAGAATGTAAGAATGTCTTCATTACATTGTGAGAAGCCCGCGATCGTATCATATCTGATTGTAAAGTATTTTACTTCCGCATTTCACAAGCTTAATGATCTAGTGTTTTGTTAATGAAGTGTATGAGATGATAAAAAGAAAAAATCAAAACTAAGTTTGAGTGTAATGGAATATTAATTGCACGTAATGTATTGAATTACGATCTCATCTAGCTTACAAGTCTATGAAAGGCAAGTTTGATTAATCATTCATTATATTATATATCCATAATTTAAAGAACTCTTAATACAAAATGATATGAAAGTAAAAAAAATTAAAAGTTTCTAATATTTTTAAAGTGCGTTTGACGTAACTATGTCATGAAATATTTAATCTCTAAACGACATTTGAATTTGAAAATAACATATATCCGATTTAAAAGAAAAAACATGTGTAATTTCTCTCGAGACTAATAAATTGTTTATGGTAATTTCATGAATATTATATGAGACTTGTTTTAAAAATTACAGCAATTAATTTAATCGTTTCGGAAATACATAGACAAGACAATATTTAATTTCTATCCGAAATTTAGTTTTTTTCATCATTGATATCAGTGTTCACTCAACACACTCTATCAAACTCCATGATTTCCGGCTAATTGCAATTCGTCAAAACATTACACATATTCCATTATGTACGGCAATAATTAATTTGAGGCACGTCACATTAATCATATCGTAACAAAGTTTTTACCGTCGGCCGTCCGCCAGCATCTATTATACACTCGAGCAGACATCTACACTTAACACACTTCCAACACAAATGCAAATATATTGAGCACTGCACGACAAAAATACTATTGACAGTTTATATATTGTATATATGTGGACACCCGAACAACCACAGAGTGCTAAATAAATATAAAAGTATAACTGAATGTAATTCAATATACAAAATATATTATAAATATGAATTTTGTTGGTGCCGTCCGGAAAAGGTCAACTGGTCGCGGCGCGCTTGTATGTATAACACTTCTGGTAGCTTCGTTACGACTATCAAAACAAAGTTTGCCTTAGATCGCTACGGTGAATGCTACGCGGATTCATAATATTTGCTTAATGTTCGGAGGTCAAATCTGAAACGAGCTTTGGGTTCTTACCTTTGGGCCATTGTGACGAACCATTCAAAGGTGCTTAAGTGAGTGCAAACAAGTCCTTCTCTTTGAACGAGCACTGGGTCACGATTTTTTATACATTGACAAATACGTTTGCACTGCGATGTTTTTTCCTGTTTTGACCGGAACTCGTAAATAATCCACTCCACTTTTTTAGATTTTATCGTGTTATAAACCATTTTTAAAAGGAATTATTTAAAAAATACAATGATTCAGTCGACTAGTAGATCACTAAACTTTCCGAATACAAGTACTTCTGTATTCCAAATGTATTCTGAATTCCATAACATCCGGTCTTGCGTATACAATATGCGCAGTTAAGTATTTTTCATGTAGAGAATCCACGAACAGACGCGCACGCGACAGGCGTCATAATGATTAATGGTCTTCCATTTAAAATATCAATAGTTCGCAAATATAATTGTAATGCAACATTCTGACGTTGGCGCCGGTAAACGCCACTGATATAGTGTAGAGCGCCATAGAATAAAATGAACGTGTTACTAATGCCAAGATTTTTCAGTCTACTACCACGCTAATGAGTGTAAAACTGCGAAACTACGAAACGTTATATCATATTATGGCGACCGCCGTGTATACGATTTGTAATCATAAATTGAAATCTATGGTAATAGGCATCCGGCTTACGAAGGACCGAAAGTGAAGGTCACGCATTTTGATCCTCGGAAAAACATGATAAAATAAAAAATATATACTCTCGAAATTCTTTATATTTTAGTGCCATGAAATCCTTAGGTTAAACTTTGTGTCATTACTCGTATTAATAACATATATGAATATTAAATTTTATTAATAAGCTGATGTCGTAACTCGCAACTAACGCGCCTGCTTTGTCAACGCTGCGTGTCCACACGGTCGAAAGACTCCTGTCACATGCCAATAATTAAGCGTACTTCTACCATTCGGCTTTAAGATAAGCGGGTACACATTAGCAAATAAACATTGCTCGATGTAATTAATTTCAAATGTGCTTAATTTTAGATGACTGAACCTTACATCTACAAAGGTGAAACCAAATATGCTGCAATTGTGCAATATTATTTCAAATAGTAGTGCCCTCAGGGGAATGCATGTCGATTGGCTGAAACTGTACGATAAATAAATAAATAATTGGTCAGAGCTTCGGAGTGCACGCTGATTGTTCCGAAAAAGCGCGACAATTAATCACACCAAATGATAGTGGTAGAAATGGCTTTACAATGAAATTTTTCGACGCAGCAAGTTTTTTAGTAGTTTAATTAAATATTTATGACAACGACAGCATGGAGCTTTCGTTTATTTTGTAGAAGGAGAAATATAAAATTATGTATATCAATGTGCTGCATACGAGTATAATGTAATAGTAACCCACGAACCAGACCATTTTTAACGCGTCAAGGAAAGTCTAGGAAAAAGTTTTGTTACAAAAGTTCTTTCGTGCCAAATGGGTCAGTCCAATCGTCTGACTGCTTGTCAAGGAGTAGGTAGCAGTTGAAGTCGTAGTAATTACCTACCCAAAATAAACTAACATATATTCAATTATAATAAAATTGGAAGCTTTGAAGTGTTTTTTTAAATAACTACTAACACAGCTCATTAAATATACATTTAATATATGTATGTTACGTAATAATAAAGCAATCGTAAATTTAAATATTTATTTAGCACATTTTATTATAGTTTCTATTGCTTGCGTTAGTAGTACTAAAAAAATAGAAATAAGAGATATGGACTGATAAACATTTAAAACTAAACATAAACATGTTTGTAAGACAAAAAAATCATCACCATTCAATTCCTACGGCCTGTAACCGTACTTTAAGTGAAAGCAATTTGTATTGATATCTTTAAACTGTTATCACAAATGCACACGAACTGAGCACGTCACCGACAGACTGCGGTAAAAAAATTGGCATGTTTGTGTATTGTACAACAGCTGCCAAATGAATATCACTAGAACAACGTTAATAATCACGGCAAGATCCGTATAATGATTTGCAAGAAAACAATGGAAATTAGAATGTTTTAAAAATGTTTATAATCCAATGTTGATAAACGACAAACTTAAAATTTTTACGTAATGAAATATGTACGACGAAACTATCAGGTGTTTCTCTCTACATTTGGATAGAAATCCGTTTTTACCTTTACAAAGTAATAACTGGAAGATTTGACTAAATTACCTAGTTTCGGAATTAAATGGCGCTACTGTGTAATACTGTAGACATAGAAATTTTGTCACTATTAACTTTGTTTTGTTTTATTCAGGGGCTTCTAAAATAATTTTAATATTCTAGAGCTATTCCTTCGGTACTCAGGGTCAATTGTAACCTATCCAAAAAACCTCTCAATTGGTAAACAAATTCTACCACGATTCTTGGCTAAAAAACGCAAGCAAATCGTGGCAACACTGTCGCCCGGTGTCCGATTTCTGTGTGTGAGGTAACCGTAACAATTGTAGGTACTTACTGAACACGTGTACACTGGCCTAACGTAACACGTTATCAATGCCTCCGTGGGCACACTCACACTTCTTATACTCATTACGGGTGGAAGAAAGCAGACACGGAGTAGACAGCACACAATGACCGGACCAACAACTGGGTTAATTGAAGACAACAGCGCCCATCGCCGCCGGCCGTCAGCGAGATCTGATCTCGGTACGGCTCTAAATTAATACTGTAATAAACTATTCGTTGCAAGATATGAAGTTTAGTTGAGTAAGGGTCTTTGCCCAACGTAACGCCGTGAAAGAGTCTCTTCGTCTGCTATTCGTGACTATCGATTTTTAGCTTGATTTTAATTCTACTTTTGCTTGTGTGTTCACGTAATACCCGGTTCATGTTGGTTTAGAATATTAGAAAGAAAGAAAGAAAACATTTATTTCGGTAATCATCCTACTTTTACTATATTTTAGGGTACAAATAAATACATAACATATGAGATACATAAAACAACAGATAAGGCAGAAGATTTATTGTAAGAGTAATATAATGTAGAGAATGGTAGTGTCATAATGATAATTAAAACCCAAATAAAAAAAATATATTAATAAAAAACAAAATAAATAAAATGAAATTTTGATTTACGTGTAAGTGGTTCCATATAAAACATACTCATTATGTATCTTTTTCAATTTATTTTTTTAATTCTAGTAAAGTTTATGAGAAAACGTGTTAAAATACATTATAATATTTGAGCACAATATAAAAATACCGTGAAACTCGGACAACCGATGCGGGATGTATTGCTTAAGTATCTGCAGTGCGACACGATCTCTTTGCATTGATTTCGTAGACGTCTGGAAGTAGGCTTCCTCGGTAAACTCGTAAATGTGTCGTAAGGAAATCTGAAGAAAACCTAACTTCGTACCCATAATAACCAAGTATATTTGTTACATTGTTGCAGGATGACAAAGTTAAGTAAAAGGATATTATTGCGGTTCGAGAATACTAATGATAGCTACAAATCGTTAAAACGGTTATAAAACGATTTGAGTAAGTAACATGTATTTTTCATATTCAATATTAAGATAAAATTAATAATGTCGTAATATAGAGATTTCAAATATCAACGTCATTTATCGACGTTTTGTTATTGTGTATTGATGTATTCCTTAAAAGTTCTTTAACAAGAAAAAAACATCACAAAAATCACAGCTCTTTGCAAGTCATAAAGGACGAGAGAGCGATTTCCGCCTTCCCTCTCCCGACGATCGTCGAAATATGTTATGGCAATGTTCGAAAGGAAAGTCTAACGGCTGACTCGTTAACATTATCGATGGGCACACACGATTCTAATGCAAACCGTCACCCGATGAACAATACGCCGTAAACACAATAAGCTAACGTAATGTGAGGTAAACGGTATACCGCTTCCTGGCCGATGTACATTTGCCGAATACTAAACGTAACCTCAAATATTAGAATAGGGAACGTATTCGCAATAGCATATTTTAGATTTTACGATACGATATGGACACATGTTAACATAACGCGATTGAAATAGGATAAGCGCAAGCATAGAATAATATTTAGGTGCGGTAGAGCGCAGTTATATTTCGTTACGTAAATATAAAAGGGTAGGATTCGTTTCGTTTAGCTTCATACGTAATTGACTATTACAATTTTAACGAGCATCCAAGCATACGAAATATTCCTAAATATTTTGGAAGTAAAATGTACCCGAGTAAATAAAGTTAATTTATCAGTATCATCTCAAATTTCTTCTTTTTTTATCACTTTTCTATTAAATTTCTTCTATGATTATATGCTGCCAAGTCACCAATAAAATGATTATTTGGAAGAATTATGCTACAAAATTACGAAGAAGTACTCGCCTAGGAGTTTTCACAAAACCTCTATGTGCAAAATTTTATTGTTTTAAATACATGGACCTAAGGTGTATATTGTCTCTCAGTCAGACTAAATATAATATTTGCTAACAAATGTTTAAAGTATCCTTTAAAACATACGAGAACAATAACTCTTCTTTTTCCTTTAGAATTCCATGCTTTTATTATGCTATAAATAAACCAAATCGACCCTTATGTAAAACGCCATTAAATGGATTAAGCCATGTATAAAGGTGTTATATCCCGTTCAATTCTAAATTTAATGACTCTATTTATCGCCATTGATAAATGGATCGTTCGATTTTATTGAAAGCTTGCCATATACGTTCACGAATGGACTTTTGAATGCACATTATACTTGATTAGTTGAATCTCAATATAAATGGATGTTTAGTGTTTAGTTTAAAATAAATACTATCGCAAAAAGTACTAATAGCTCTTTCTGTAGAAAATTTTAAATAAAGACACACTATTTGTTGTAAATTTAGAACTAACAACCGCTAATGCAGGTTAACTGATGCTCAAGTCTGTCCCAAATTGACTTGTAATTACACGATGAATAGAAAATAAGAATCGGACACTCTCGCCGGAAAGTCTTCAACATCTGCTCCGTCATTCGGATGTTTGATTAATTTATCTATGTTTCCAATGTCTAAAAACGATTTTAAGCAGCTGTAACAACATTACCAAACGAATGTGTGTCGCATCTTGTTCATTTTTCGACACCCACATCGAACAGAACCAGAGTAAAGTTCAATGACACCACGGCCCATTCATTGAAATCACAGTTATATTGGTAGTGTGTCAAAAACAATGGTGGACGTCGGGTGGAGCGATGACGTCATTAAGTCAGGCGGCGAATTGGGTCGGTGCGGGTAATTTCTCTTGGCCATCTACGTTCACGGGCCATTTGTTTGAGCGAGTGGGCAATAGTTCATTATACTAGTGATAATGACGGCGTAGCAGGAAGGCACTGCGGCCAACGGTTCCGGGAAGCGGCCGCAGACGAGGCGCAGACGGGGGTGACGTCACGGAGCGATCAGCCAATTGGGGCAGCGGGTCTTGTCACTTTCAGTTCGTTCACTTATTTGATGCTCTTGTGTCATAGTTGGATGCTTATTTTCTTTGACGTGGGCGTGACGGCGTTCCGACTAAGTGCTATATTGTAGAGATAAAAATAGCCGCAGCTTTTTCCTATTGCGAACTGAACGAAGTTAATAAAACATAAATGACTGTAAAATGCAGACTAATTCTATTGCAGTTCATTCACCCACAAATAGATAGCAGACAAACTGTCTATCGTCGTGTGAAAAAGAACGAAACAAATCTCAATTGGTAGGTAGATAGAATGAAATAAATCTCAATTATATTGGTAGGTAGGCACCTACTCACAATGGATTGACAATTCAATCTGAAAGTTTGATACATTTTATTTCGTTTGTCCACTTCCACTATCTTCGTACCATATATATTGATAGTTTCATTTTTGCGTATAAAAAAAAGAAACATAACTTTAGTATATGTTTTGAATAAGTTAGCATCAAGTGTCTAATTAAAATACTCTAAAAATAAACTAAAACTATTCAAAGGAGTCAAGGAGATAACATTATTAAGTAGGTATTATGTAATGGGTACATTTTCTTAAGATATAACGAACTTGATAGCTGATAAAGCTGGACATTACATATCCTTTGGTCATGACTGGCAGTAACTTTTCAATAAGTTTATTTATTAATTTCTTTGTATGAATTGTATTGTATTTCTCAAAACATAATAGACCACTTGAAAGGCTTATTAAAATTATGTTCAGGATCATATAAATAAATGCATACAAGGGATACTATACTACGAGGTTTCCATTCCAAATTTAAATGGACCCTATAAAGCACAATATTGGCATTTCATTTATTTATTTACTGGTATAAGTAGACATAGAAGTATCAATGCTTTTTGAACAAATAATAGCCACTTTATGCAAAACTTATCATTTCATAGGTATGCAAATAACGCGTGGTAATGAACCGTAAAAAGACGTTATTCTGACTGCCTGTAACATAACATTGAACAGACTTTTACGCAGTGATGGGAACTGTACAGGCAACATTAATAGCTTACTTTTTACAATAAAAGTGTATAGACGTCTGCCAAAAAATTAAAGGTCGATCGGTTTTTTCTACAACTATCACATATGTCAATTATTTACCAATACATTATGTAGGATAGGAGCAAGAACGCACAAAACGAGCAGTGGAATTCGCGGAATTCGAAAGCTCGAAAAACTCGTCGGACCTAAGACGCAACGGAGTTAATGGCGGCATAACAGTCGCATGTAGTCACTGGCCTTGGGTGCGAGGGAAAAAAAGAATTACGAAGCTGTGACCATAGCTATATAGCGTGCCATTGAATGGCCAAGGTCGCGGTGTCAACGTACAGGACAGGACGCCACCTGTCTCCGGTGCCGATAAATATAAAAATAGTAATTATTCCGCGACACGGCCGCGTCTGTGTCTATGTGTGGTGTTGCACGTCGCCTCCGTTAAGGCAAAAACCATAAAGGAAATTAAATACTTGTCTCTTTTTCTTTTATAAGAATTTTGTATTTTTTTGTAGATTCAGCCTTCTCTTATACTTGTACGTAAGTACGTATCTAGACAACAATGGCCTGGTGTAATATCGAATGCGGTATTAAAAATAAATTAAGTGTTAACATAAATGGGATTACCATTATTACCAACGTTCTTAAAAATAACTGAAACGAAATTAGAAGTACCATCGTAGTCGTCGTGACCGAAGCAAAAAAATAATTTCATACATGAAATAAGTAAATTAAAAATTAGAATCAACTTTATCAAAACATTCAAGCGGAATAGTTTAGCGATTCTAACGTCAAGGTAGAGTTGAAAGGATGGCAAATAAAAATCATATCATTTCATACATAGAACAAAACGTGAATTTCGGCGCTTAAACAAACATAAAAATCAGGTTAAACAAACATTAAAGCCACGATCAAATTACGAAATTCCATATTGAAAAGGCAATGAAAAATAAAAGACGGATTAAAAGTTTACGCTATTGTTATAGGCACTGAACAATTAAGGAATGGGTGATCGATAACAAAACGAGGTAATAAAACTGAAAGCTGGATAGCATTCAGGTGTAAAAGCTTCGAGAACCATTCGATTGCTATTTATAAGTGAGTGCTTTAGGGTTGTCAAATAATGCCAAAATTTTCCTATATTTTTTTAAGGAACTCGTAATGTATATTAGGATTCTCGGTACCGTATTTTCACACGAAATGACGCGGTCACACGCCCACATTAACTGTTTCAAATTCTTAGTAACACTAATGTTTGGTTCGAAAACAGAATGATGCTAAAGTAGTTAAAATGTTACTGTCAGTCCCATCATTCATTCTTACTTAGTTTGACGTTCATTAGCTTTCATGACTCAGGTATCATTAACATCCTATCGTTAGATCACTTATTGATTTGTCAATAATATGCATAACGTTATTGGCAAACGAAGAAATGTTTTATTTTTTCCCGAAATACTGGAGAAACATTACATAATAAAGTGTAATCTGTGTAACGCAATGTGTACTCAAGTTTCACAAAAATGACTAGTGTTCAAATACTGAGGTGTGGCACCGACGAGCTATTTATGCAAGAAAGCACTTACATCAAATCGATGGTTTGATGAAAGCGCGATATGCAATGCATCCATAAAATTCGCAAAATTTTAAAGTAGGTATTACAAATGACGCATGTATTTTATTGCTTTTCCTGGAAGCCGTTATTCTTTTGCGTCACGCGCTTTTCCGATCTTTTCGTGCGGTTCTGATACTTTTCGCAATTAAGCAATGTCTGGAAAAATGTATAAATCACTGGAGAAGAAAATTTATCATCTTTTATTCTTTGTTTTCTCTCATCTTGATTATTTACATGTTACATCGTGTGGTCAAAGGAATGCTTATTTCCAGGGAATTAAAAAAGTAAAATTGGAAAGTAAATCCTAAAAAAATTATCGACTTCTTCCTTTCCATTTACGTCTTTAATCTCGACAAAACCGAAACTATATCCCAAATCCTTAATTGGAAATACGGATTGCACACAAGTCTGTATAGATGCATCAGATAAGTAATAACATCTGCATGCTTCGTCTGCAAATGCCACTAACTTAGTCATACTCGCAGCGTGAGTCGAGCGCAAGAAGTGATTTACATTAAATCCAGTAGGCGTAGTGGGCGAAATGTGTCTGTTTTCAGAAATGGCTACTGTCTGCTTCAGAAGTTTCTTTGTTAGAAGGGTCGACGCTCCTGCTGATGAGCTTACGTGCAACTTAAGGAGCTCGTTACCCCACATACGATTAACAAGATAAGAGAGGAAATATTAACGAGTAGACGAAAGATATTGGAACTCCAGCGAAGACAAAATTAATGTACTCAAGCGAAAGCGGCATCGTGACTAACCAATATTTATATGAATCACTTGTAACATTTGTTTCGCATGCTGGTTCGATCGATCGCTCGTTACATATTTGTTAGTGAGACGAGTGTCTTAGTGGTTGAGTTGATTTTGGAGCATAAGCCCATGTTGAAACAACTTCCGTTTCGTCTTAAATGTCACTGACACATTATACCACCAACACGTGGAACAGTTAAAACGTAATAGTTTTATTATCTTTCAGTGGAGATTATGAACAACATAAATTTTAATGGAATCGTAACGTTATTAATTTTACGATTCGAAAAACTGTTTAATTTTAACAGAGCGTAATGAACACCATGTCAAGGAAATTTCGCTTAAATTATATTTTCTAGGAACAAAAGTGAACCCTCATAACATTTTTATCTATCCTCACTCTAAGCTTTTTATGCCTTAAACGAAATAATAAAGGCATTTATATTTATATTGTTTCTATTTATATAATTAGGTACACAACAACTGAGATACTTAGAACTACGAGAACAAGTTATATTGCAAGTGTAATCTGACACATGGCGATGAAGACAGGCGAATCATCTTCACAGTGGGTTGTTGTATTCGTTTTATTACGACTCATCTCATCGATATTGTTTCGGTTAAATTTTATTTACAAGTAAGCTTTAGGATTAAAATAATATTGTTTCTCTTGCAAATCATGTAGTAATTAGGTACAAACAGACATTAAGATTAAAACTATCATCAGCAAAAACTAAAACACCAAATAACATTTTGTGAGAAACGAAAAATTTTGCGATACGAAAATCCGCTTCTCTACAATGATTCCACATCAACGTTTCAAAAACGTTCACATCACGAGCTTTTCTCGCGGCCATTACCTATTGGTATTTAAGTCGGAACATATTGCCGGTATTTAAAACGTAATCCGCCTGCTTACGTAACGACATTTTCTTTAAATTCGCAATGTTTATACGGACGCGGGTTGGCATTCGGCCAATGGTGTTTTTTAATCGGTCTAATTCATTGAGAAATTGCTTTATTGCCCAACGGGTGGGAATAGACGTGTTCGACCTCTACAAGGTCAGTGAGTATTTTGAGGTAAGATACCTCGTTAGGAAGGTTCGCGTGTCGCGATTTCCGTGCTATGTCTTTGCATGGAAAGCGTTTGTTCTCGTGATTTGCATGAGTATGCCAATCAGAATAACCGTTGGAGGATAAGTTTGTGTATTTTGCTTATACTCAAAATGAGCTTAACAGTTTATGAGACGTTTGTTCTATAGTACAAAAAGTCAAGGTACCATTATTTAATTAAAATATTGTTTTGTCTCTCTATAGGATAGGATACTCCGCCAAAACTGGTGAGCATAAAAAATTTAATTGCGAAAATCACACACATAAAACTATATAAGAGACTTTTCTCTTCTGGATTTTTAAATGTAAATGTTTTATATTAGTAGGTACGTTTTCTGTAGGTCATGAGTTCTGTAATTCTATGTTTGTTCCGACATAGTTTTGGACTAATTCCATAAATAAGTAGCAATTGGCAACCATAACAAAAGCTGTGTTTTCACGTTTGCCACAAACCTATCAATCGCAGTGATGTTGATAGACTACTACATGTGTTCGCGTAATACTATGTATATTTTGTAGAAATTATATAATTTCTAGAAATCTAGATGACAGATACTTTGGCAGAGCAAGTAAGTTTTATGTCATGTATCGTTTTATAATAAGTCTGGTATACGTAAAAGTTGAACTAAAGAAATTGCCGTTTAACATTCATTTACGAGTATGTTTAAAACCAGTCTTTTCAAGGGAGGATGGTAAATTCATAAAGCATTAAGAAGTGAAAGAGCTGAAACAAGAAAACTTCAGCGTTTTCCTTATAAACTGCCGCACATTAAGCACGAAACCACTCGAGTGCCACTCAACTTTGCTTTATTTGCACTGACATAATAACTACGCAATATGTGCTTGCCGTATTAAACTTTACACTAGAACTTTCCCACAAGATCTTTTTAATTGTGGTTTTTATTGAATTACTAGCCGATACCCGCCATTTCGCACGTCATGCCAGGTTTAATCTGAATTAAAACTTAATCCAATAAACTGCGCAGATGATTCTAGTGATCGGTAAAGGGCAGTATTGTTAATAAAATATGTATTGAGGCTCATAACTTTGATGACCCGCGTGGCGGAGCGGTTACCATACCGGATTGACGCGCAGTGGATCCCGAGTTCGATTCCCGGCCAGACAGATATCTGAATGATGAATTTCGATTTCTGTTCTGTGTGTCCATGGCACCCACGACACAGAAGAAAATCCTACTTTGGGGCTATGAATGTAGAAAGCGTCTTTTTTTCTTTTTTTATAATTGAATAAGATGTGATTGAAATTATGTTTATTACGTATCTCTCCCTAACATCTATTTTCACAATTGGGAAGTAAACCACAGGAATAACAGTTAACTAAATAGAAAACGCTAGGTCAATGCTTATTTTATTTAGTATCTAGAAGAAACTTAATAAAGTCTATGGCCGTACAGTGAATTGCAATAAAACGGTGTAGAGGCAGTTAATCTTGGTCTAGTAAACAGGCACTCTACAATTTTCTGTTCGCTTGTACGCAAGACGTTAAAAGATGAAGCATAATATTTAATGTTGAGATTACTGGGGCGAATGTTGGAGTGCATCTTGTTCATAAAAGCTTGGTTTTTTGATAAAGAAATTGCTATTTAATCGACAATGTTAGACCGTTTGTAACTTTTGGCTTTTGTAAAAAATCCAACTCAATTTTGGAATATTGTAATCAATTTTTATGATGCGTTATCGCATATAACAACATTATTTCTACAAGAAACGGTTTTTTTTTTATGAAACTAGTATTTTACAAAAGACACGTAAAATGACTATGTAGGGAATTCCAAATGCATTCATAATAAAGCGTGTTTCGAGCACGTACTCTTTAACAATTACTCCGGGAAAATACTATTCCTTCAGTGACTACAGTGACTACAGCGGACGACGTCAGGCGAATGCCTAGTATTTCGAGCGTGTAACTTGAATGACTAAGTGCAAAGGCTGTTTAATAAATATAGTGTACAACTTAATACGGTGTGACACGGTGACTAATGCGAGTCTTCTGCGCCTCTACGAGAATTAGTAATACGCAAACATTCCTTGGGTTCTATTAAAGCCAAGTGAACAACTGTATCTATAAATAGCTAACATTTTTGTACGTGTGACGTCAGTTTGTGATACGTTTCTCTACGGATTATCTCTGGTATTCCAAAAGGTATTATAATAATGAGAAACATATATTCTGTGGTTACTTTACGAATTTATTTCAGTCTTAAACAACGTAGCGGAATAAGCTGTTGTGACTTGTGTTACTAGTTGAATGGTGTGATAAGGGTACGTACACACACTACGTGACCCGTTTTTACATTTTTTAACTCAATATTTTTGGGCTTCAAAAAGCGGAGATTTTTCTAGAGATTACTGACTACATGGCGAAAATCTAAGACCACGCCCCCGCCCATGCGACGTCAGACGGACAGAGACCGTGCGAAACCCTAAAATTGCACCGAACAGGTTCACAGGGAGAAAATAGAGGTATAGTCATACCTATAGCAACCAATCGTGCCGTGCCTGTTAATAATAAACAATTACTTCAAGCCTTTGTTACGGAATTTCGTCGAAATACATTTCTCAACAAGATTTTA
>DWPV01001979.1:0-18564 GCA_018251915.1 Urbanus proteus proteus
GAATACATCTGTAATTGAAACTGGGGACAATTGATCCCTAGGAGACTTGGTACAGACAATTTATAGAATTATAAGTGTGAAATACATAGTTTAGAGTAGCTAAAATAGTGCTTTATGTTAGCTGCTAAATTATAAAACTTAGATCACCAGTCAAATTTGATAGCTTAATAAGTATTCCTCAGGGTAAGGGGAAAATCATGTCACCCATATATGGGGGACACCTTGATACTATTACTTATATATTGTCTTTTAGTGGAATATTTATTAATGTTTACACTGAAACTTATTTCATTACCAACATATTTAACAGTTTCCGCTATAGATACCCAGACTTACATTTTTGATCGTCACTTTGATATTTACGCAGCTGGGAATTAACTATCACTGACTCTATAATTGGCTTGCATAACAAACCCAAGATGGGACAATAAAATTGTACCACACATAAATGTTGTCTTAATACTAAACTTAGACAATTTTATTATACGTCGTCTATCTGAATATAGCTCTCAATACTGGGTTTATCTGGCGCCCAGTCGTGAAAATTGAATTTGGATCTACGCAGTTTCCCGAAAGCACAGCTTTCCGGCGTCTGTGAGTAAAAGTTTATTTTTCTGTTATTTAAGAGTCGTTACATTTAAGTCTAAAATTGATTTTTAAAGTTTTAACATCTGAAAATAGGAATGAATAGAAAAATATAATTGAATTTAGAAGATAAGTTTTTAATGATCATGTGATTAATGATCAAGGAATGTAAATCAAAGTATGTACTTCTTATTACGATGAGGATCAACTACCTAACGAGAATAATGTTAACTAGGTATGAGTATTGAGTATCGATCTTTAATAGCACTCTACATCTCTACCTCTTAGTCCTACTATAAGTACAATATCCAGAAGACGACCAACAAAGTCTGCTTCTGTAACATCAGTCCCATTGTGGTCATCAATATGCAGCCTGCCTATTGTCCAGCAGTGGACTGAGGGCTGAAGGATGTATGAATTTTCATGGATATAAGTAGAATTACGATGTCGACAAATACTCTCGAATTATTCATAAAAATGCTGTGATTGTAAAATGAAATATTTTAAAACAAATTAAGGGTAACCCGTGTGCGAAAACTCATTACTCGCCATAATGGCGGTTTGGTTGTTGTCGTTTACCTGTTTTTTGTTCGCAATAAAGTAAATGTCCGTACATTCTCTTTTCGGCGACCATTTTGACCTCCGCTTTTGTTCTATTGATTAAATTATTCCAAATAATATGTCATTTAAAATAAGAGCCGGCGAGCGGTCGATATTGTTTCATACGTAATGGCAGCTGGCGAGCCAAAACGATCGTGTAAATGCATGCCATTTCACAAATTGAGATCATACATCATTCAACATACGTTTAATTCGATTATTCGTACCTACAATGATTTCGGTGCGCCGTATTTATTTGAGGAGGGCGCAAAAAACATAAAATATGGAGCGCGTTTAAGCCGACACGTTTTTCTGCTTTTAGTTTTATGGAAGGTCTGTAAAAACGAAGTCAAAAGATTATTTTGCATTTTTTATAATACAATCACTATTTTTTATCTGTGGCTTTTTAATTGGGCGCCTCTAAAATTTACTTAGAATTAATAGAATTTATTAAGCGACAGCGAGTCAAATATTATGAACAAAGAAAATTTTAATAAGTTATGTGTAAAAATTTATATTTGTAAAATCAACATTATTGAAATTTGAAAAAAGGCAGAGGTATAAATATTCATTTGTACTATGAATTTAAAGAACTGAGAAAGTCATAAAGTTGACTTATAAATAAGTTTTGTTGATTCATTTTGCCACAAATATTAGTCACCTATTTTTATAAATACATCTTACACGGTTATAGTCACTGTAGTTTAAATAATATTGGACTTAATTTAAGTGAAACAAAATACTGCACGTCATTATTTGATAAATATTACATGAACTCGTATGTAGAGTTCATAACTTCAGAATGTTAATTAAATTCATAGCCACCTTTAGTGTCATTGGTACCCATTCTGTAAACTAGGCACGTTTTTAATGTTCCCTCACAATATGTTTGGCATCAATAAAATATAGGTTTTATTGAATTGAATAGAATTTCCCCTGAACTATCAATTGTATAGCGATTTATCACTCATAAAATGTTTCCGATGCCCGTTTTGTATACGTTGCTGGAAATCGACTATTTCTCGGAAACGAGGCAATGTGTTCCTCACAGGATAAGAGTGAAAGAGAGCTTCAAAAGTAAGAGTAGTGGTACGAGTTGGCGGAAAGCCAACGCGCACGTCGCCCATCAAATCGGTTGTAAATTTATTAATTCCTCCTAATTTGTGAAGGGAAATTTAGTGATAATTAACATTTTCGTCATCGAAAGAATTACAACGCAACCAATTAAATTTGTTTGCTATACGTGTAGACCACTGATAGATATAGAGCTTACATTAAATAATCATTTATGATCAGTTGATAAATTCGATTATCATGTAACTTAATTGAATGATGACGAAAATATAGAGATTAGAAAAATATATATCCATCCTCAAAATAGCTACTTTGTTTAAACGAGTTTTCACTCAAGAGATCTTAACTAATTTTTCATTTGAATGCAAACCAAATACTCTATTATTTAAATTCAAAAGTTAGGTATTTAGCAAAAGTTGGAGCGTTTGTATTCACACAAATACATACAAATACATTTCGCTACTAAAAATGGATGGACACGGTTCTGTGCGCCGATTTCGGTTTTCATTATTGCCCTGATTTGAATTCAAAGCACACATCGGTGCGTCGCTGTTTAAACGACATCTGTTTGTTTGTCGAGAATCCGTGATCCATCAGGCGTGTGTAGCTAGAATGTCGACACGCTCGTTCAACTGTAAATACTGGAACTGTGCATTTTCCCTCCCATTTTCAAGAATCTCATATCATAATGCACGTTTCTGTACGAACAAAACACGCAAAGAAATCAGTTTCTCTCGTCTTACAAGCTATTGTTACAGCGTCATAGTGGATTTAAATTCGTTTTCGTCACTCAAACATAAGCCAACTTGTATAATAAAGGATTTCCAATCAGAGGCGACGGCGCGAAAGAGATTCTAATAACATTCAAAACTCGTCCCTCGGGACGGTGTCAGTTTAATTACGGGCGCAGGACACGCCGTGCCGTCTCGACCGGCATCACAACGGATTTATTTTTTTCACTAGGACAAAGGACGATTAAAAAACTTCGTAATGAGAATCCCGCTGAAAGTAAGCGGTGAAAGTGCAATGCTATTTGAGTTATCTGCGTTATGATTTGTCCACTGTTGCGTTCAAAGTTACAAACGAGAAGCATTTAATTAAAATCACTTCGTCTCTTAGTGGAATTACTTTAAAGTAAATTTTACTAAAGCAAATAATGATAAATCATATTCTACGATTTATTTTGCTACGAGTATATCTTCGTATTTTTTTTATTTAGCATAAATTTTAGGTTATAGTTTTAGGTACTTAATATTTTGTTCGTGATTCTTTATTTTTTCGCTTCCTACCTATATAATATTGTTTACATCTTCCCATTTGATTGAACTATCAAAGTTTGTTTTGAACGTTTATAGAGCAAGTAAGCTTACAAACTGCATGCGGCTAACTGTAGCTTTGATGTCGATTGTTCATACTTAGACATACAATACCAAACATAAACACACATTTAAGTTAACCTTGTTGCCTTATTGGCGGTTTAATATTTTCCGGGTATCGTAGTAGGTACGTTAAGGCATTCGAAGTTTAGAGACCCCTAGATATGGTAGTGATCCGTCCCAAAACTTGAAACAAAAATGGTCACTTAATTTTACATTTTATATTATTTTAATCGGAAAATAGATTTCCAAACAAGGAAGCAGTTATCGTCCAAAGATCAAGGCACTTATATATCAGTGATTCATATAATATGCCTTCTTAATTCTCTTGTTCAAAATAATCTTATATTGTGTTAAAATATCTTATCGTTGTAAATTAGAAACTTTACGCAACATTAACCTAGGTTTGGATATATCCCTAACCATACATATTTAATCGCATATTACGGAACTTTACAGTAAGCAGTTAAGTTTGCAAAGAGCGATGCGGTTGTAAACTGCATGTGGTTGGGGCATAACTTTGGCCTCAATGTGTGTTACATATTACTTTGTGATTGACTATTGGGCGATGGTTGCATGCGATGATTTTGTGCACTTATATTGGCATGTGTAATGTAGTTTTTTCGCATGCTTATATTTTGTTTCTGGACAGATTTATAATTAGTCTCTTAGTGCATAATCAAATTGATTACTTCCTTTTTTAGAAAAGTTTCTACAAAAGGTTTTTTTTTTCAATATGGTAAAGAAATATTTTTGTCCCTTATGTTAAGATAAAAGTTTTAAGGGTAAAACAGATCAGCGTTCAAAGTTAAAATAGGGCTTTTAATTTTTTGGATAGTGTAAATAAAACGGAATATCGTCTTAGAAAATTTTAGGTTTACTTTTAAATCAAAAACTACAGGCCACATTTATATTCCTATAGATAAACATAGATGTATTTGGTTAAACGAAAATAGACTGAATGTTAGATAACATCTATATTTGTTTGTAGACGGTCACAAGCGTGGTTACAACCAGAATGCGGTCGGAGCGTAACTTTGTCGTTAGCAAGTACTGGAAAATACCGTCTGAAATCTATACCTACCTATTTATCAAAATACATATCAATATCAAGATTTAAATTTTTCTTTAAATATTACTATAGTTCCAATTGTAAAATGCTCGAAAATAATTATTTTCAATACCTACTACTGCAGTAATAAAAGTTTTTTATGTTAAGAAATGTATAATATACTGTATGGATATATTTTATTTATATTTCACTGAACGTTCAATATAACTAATAACATTTAATATTTTTAAAGTTACTAAACCAAGAATAGTTTTAACCCGGCCTCCTGAAATGTCAATTCAAATTATTTCAGGTGGAATATACCAACCAATATGGCAATATTTTCAGATAAATTCACAAGTCTATTTGTAAATAACATAAAACTTAGTTTTACAAACTGTCATCCAAACAATATAAAGTAGTGAAACGAGTAAAGCGAAATTAAATTGAGGTCCGAACCGTATTAAATCTAAAGTTAGTGTCGAACCGTGTAAGTTTTGCAATGATAACGTTGCGAGCAGTGCGATCTCTTTCAACCGTATTAGACATGAGATATGGTTTTTGGAATTATATTTGAAACGGTTACTATAACCATTATGATATCGGCTAAAAATGTGGTTTTCATATTGATAGAAGTATAAACCTTATTAAATCTACAGTTAGTGGCGAACCGTGTACGAGTAAGTTTGGCAATGACAACGTAACGAGCAGTGCAACCTGTTTAGTTGGTATTAGATCTTTTTTTAATAGTTTAGAATTTTATATATGCAGCTACTATCTCAGTTATGATATCGGTTAATATTGGGTTTTCTTGTCGATTTGTATCATAATACATCAAGACGGATGACTGATGATGAAGATACTGATGATACTTATCGATACCAAAATAGTTTTAGTTTGCTACGGTTGTCACACTCGTTCTATCATATTCAATTTTATTTGAGTATTGAACGATGAGAGAGGTATTGAATATTAGTTTTAAAACGGTTTTCGTTTTGTCTTTGTTTAATTGATTGTGTATATTTGTTGTTTGTATGTTTGTGGTGATTACGAGTAACAGTTTTATAATAATGGTTGTCTCTGTTTCGTGACATTTAAACCGGTTTTTAGTTACCTTACGGCTTACTGTGTGCCATACCTAAACCGTACCCTAGTAAGTTTCATAATATGAACGACCACACAATTCATATGCAAGTTCATTAGGATCTAGTTTCCAAGTTTCTCTGTGTAAATTTTGTTAGTTAAGGGCTTGAATATTTTAACTAAAACTTTCAAAGCGCAGTGAGTAGGCTTCATTACTCTAACTCATGTGGTAAGAGTTGAATATAATGAGTGTAATATTTCAGAGACTGGTGAATATTATAACGAATTTTAGTATTATAATATACATGTGTATGAATTTTAATATTCATATTTTTAATACTTTGAAACATAGTAATTGATCCATATCGTTGTAGTTAGTAGGTAGAGTCATTGTAGTAACGGTGTTAAAATTATTGTCTATTGCAGGCAAGGAAATTGAAACTGTAAAAGCTCGCTAGAAATTAAAATCTGGTAAATCTAAAGTTAGGCTTAGAACTTATCTAAAATGAGTAGTGCGTATAATTATTAACTCCAAAGTACAATTTTTTTACATACCAACAATTAGGTAGTAAAAAACTTTTGAAAATGTATGAAAGATTATCCAATAATTTTCATATTGTAGTACCTTAATGCACCGCAGCAATTAAAACGATTTTTTAAATTATCCATACATACACAAAATTATCCGTCTGTATATCTGTAGGTATAGACCTGAAATAAACCTTAAATGACAACAGAGGGACACAGACGCTAAATAACTAGGCGTTACGTGCTACGTCACAGCCGTGACTCACAGTTTACTGCGGAACCCACAACCTTCCAACACTGTTTTATAGCTAAGTTTCACCCTCCGAAAATGACACAGAGTTTCTGTGTTGTCACTGTGATGGAACAAATTTGTAGGGTTTTTTTGAATGTGTGGTTGGGGTGTTGGGCTTTACCTATTTTTAGAATATGTGGGATGAGTAGGTATGTTTAAAGTAGGTATAACATATTTCCAAATGAGTTAGGGTACAAAAGAAAAATTAAAATAATAGATTACTTAATTACCTAATTATAAGACTTCCTTAAAATTATTTTAAAGTTCATTACAGCGCAAGCGTCATGTGGAATTAAAATTCAGATCAAGAGGTTTAGCCAAGATTTTTCTATACAACATACTTCATTATTGTATATTGTATACAAATATAATGTATTGCGCATATTATATATGGAAATGATATACAACGGAATCATTTATTTCACTTTATTCTAACCATGGATTTTAAAGTAAATGTATGCGCCGACGCAATTTTGTGCCTTTCTTGGATAAAGAGACAGCGCGTGGGCCGGGGTCAACGTGAATCTTGTAATAGACATGGACATGGAAAATTTCAGCTTTGTAGACTATTAATCTTAAGAGTAAATAGCATGTACAATAAAAGTTGCTAATACTTTTAATTTAATAGCAGTGATGGTCTACTGCAGCGGTCAGCAACCATTTTGGCAACAATGGCCAATTAATTTGGCCAAGAAATTATGCGGCTTGTCTGTACTTAATTTTTCAAAATATGTATAATTTGTCTAACATAAATAAGTTTGAACTTCTGCAATGTCTGTTTTACTTACAGTGAGGTAACCGAAAGGAACAAATTGGTTGCCGTTCTTTGAAGATGTATGTTTACTTAGTCTTAGAAAAGCTTTTTGATTGATCGCATTAGAGATAGACCACTCAGAAATATATTCACTCAAGATTTATGCATTAGTAATATATTTTAAATATAGCATTAATCATAATATGGCATGTATCACCCGCGAACCCGCAGTAATGCTCGTAAATCCTTTCATAAAGATTAGCCCCTTTCTAACTAATGGGTTAGTGGGTTCCTTATAATTCATATAGGAAATTTTGCTATTAAACTACCTACTTCACTATCACTATCACTATATACATAGTATATAACAAACTCGCTTTCCCTTGTCTGTCCCTTGTGCATGTATACTTAGATCTTTAAACTACGCAACGGATTTTGAGGGTTTTTTAATAGATAAAGTGATTCAAGTGGATAGTTTATATGTAATTGAATGCGTGCAAAGCTGCGGGCAAAAGCTAGTTAAATTATATGAGAATGTTTTAGTACATTTATAATATTTTATTATTACCTTATGCCAACAAATACCTATCTACTTATACAGTTAATTTTTGAGGTTTGTAACAGATAAGGAGAAAAATGTAATGGTAATTATTGTTTATTGTTTTATACTGTCATATTTTTATTGCCATATTACCTAATTCCGTTGTTAGACTTAGTTTTAATGTATGTTAACACTGCGAATATAAATTAATATTTTAATGCGTACCTACTTATGTCATCTCTATTTGCAAGAAAAAGGTGAAAGGGTGTGGTTGCCGTCGCACATTCGTATGAGGAAATCATCTTAGTTCTCGCTCGTGGTCAACGTGGAACTTATTTTGTTAAAGACTTGAACTCGCTTTGTTAAATACTAAACTCCACAAGTCAGAGCTTGTAACATTACTATTCCGTTTCGTAACTGAATGTGTGACGCCCACATACGCGGCCTGTACGCAGGACAAATGACACTGCGTCCCCAGAACAAACTACTGGGCTTATCTGATACAGCCGCTCCGTGACAAGCCTTCCCCGACGAGTCACTCTTCGCAACCACACTTTTATTAACTTGAAGAACAATGGCGGTTAAATAAACTCAGGATGCCTATTGTTTCGTTTATAAGAGGATAAAGAATGCGGGGTTTTATTTGAGTTGAAATTTTTATTCATAATACAGGAGTTTGCTTGTTCAAGTTGGCATGGACACTGTCTTCTAGTGCTTTAAAATAGGTATTTTAGATGCCATATATGTATCATACTTATAGAAAACATGCGAAAGAGAGATTAAGGTATTCCAGAGTAAGTTTACAATATTTGGGCAGATGCCTTAACCTTGTTTATAGAGTAGCTGTATAATTGGTTAATTTATTATTTTATCGGTGCAATCTTGTAAGTCGAGCATGATTTGATTGATTTGAAATCATCGAGTAATTTATAAGTAAAATGATAATTATGATAATATAATAATCTGCAGCGTTTATATTGTAGGCTTTTATAATTAGCTAAAGAGATAAATTAATGCGATAAATATAAATTTTTCATAATCTTTTTAAAGAAAAAATACCGCAAAAGAATAATATTGGAAAGATGCCCTTGATTACGCTTAGTATAATATTCATTCATAAGGTTTCTTTTTTACTATGAGTATAATAGTGAAGCCTAATCAACTATTCGCAATGCGAATTGTGCTTTCTAGTTACAACCGTCGAGCGTAAATTCAGCAAAGGTGTATTTAGGTCTTTTGGCTGCATTTCGACAAAGAGCTTCATAGCCATTTTAGTATGAATTGCTTCACTGTAACCGTAAATGCTGAATGTGAATCTTCACTGTGCATTTGATGCTTCATTTCAAAATTTGAAATGAAATAAGTTGTACGTTTATTTAGGTGAAGTGCTCACGTTCAAGGTAAAAGCTGTAACTTGGAAGCAGTAAAATTGTACCTTTAATTTTTGGGTAGGTGTATCTCTAATTTCTCGAAAAAATTAGAACGAATTTATTTGTTACTAGTTGATCCCCGCGTTAAAGAAGTAAAAACGCGTACATATATAAACATAAGTCACAAAGTGCCGTCAAAATTGGTCCAGCCGTTTAGAAAATTACTTCAGCCAAACAAACAGACAGACCGACAGACAAAAAGTAAAAATAAAATTAATTGTATTTTTGTTATAAGTATCGTATATTATACTTTCATATGCATTGAGTGAAAAATTGTTAATTTGGAATCACAAATAGACACTTCAATTTTACTTATCTGTGTAGATTTGTCGTATTTTATTAAACGACAACTACTAACTGTAACCAACTAAATATACATAAATTATGTAAGTTTTGATTTTTTTATATAGCTTTCACAGTTTTGTGTTTTTACCATCTGACGTTTGACTACTGCGGTAGACTCAAGGAGAAAAATTTAGGATAGGTGAATGGATCGTAATAATTATACGTGAAGATGGTGGTGGAAGGAAGGTGAAGGTGTACCGATACCGGAGGCATTATCACCACTACATGCTTACCCTTTTTAATAACACTTGTATGCTACAAGTGTGTGTATGTACTGTGCTCTGTTTGGAATGACGTGGATTAAGCAGCAGCTGGATGAATCGAACCCAGGACCCTCGGATTAGCGGTCCGGCGTGTTAACCATTGCGTCATCCGGGTCGTCAGTTCATCTTTTAGATGATTGATTTAGTAGGCCGGGAATTGAACCCGGGACCCATTGCGCGTCAGACCGGTATGGTAACCGTTCCGCTACGCGGGTCGTCATAATTACGTATTATTTTACGTATCATTAAAAAATATGAAACCTTGATACAGCCAGCACCGTGCCAATATTTTGGTCCAAAAATATAAAACGGTAGCAAACAAAACTCCAGAGCGGTATCGCGTCGCAAACAGGATCGGAAGGGCCGCAATTTGGCGGGCATTCAGACCCGCTGTAAAAGCGCGCCGTATCTAATTATCGTCGGCCATACTGCCCTACCATGGACATTTCACTAAATATCTCTTTTCGAGGTGCTTTTCGCTTTATTTCGTGACACGACAGAGATAATTCGGCCGTTTTTTGGTTATATAAACGTGTTTAAGCTCAGATGATATGGATATATGCATGTTCAGGTGAATTGCACTTATGCATGTCGTGAACTTACATATTCATGATGGAAATCCAATAATCTAATGTCAATGACTATGCCTCACAATATGGAAGCAATATTCATAAGCACAAGTTGGTATAGTTAAGTTGGATTTCTCTTGCTTTGTATATAATTTCATTTTTGTGGTATATTATATATTTATGTTTTAGTTTTATTTGTGGTTAGAGTTAACGTCCAAGTCAAAGTTATTTTTTGTAGTTGATTCAATTTTACTCTTGTCAGTTTATTAAAGTAAAAGCCCCTATAATGGGATTGCATAAACAGAATATTTCGAATATTTCGAAGGATGGCAATTTGAAGGTAATTTCAGAGCCACTTTTAAAATGTTAGACCAATATCTACCTATTATGAGTAACATATAAATCATATGCATGGACGTATTTCTGATATGAACACTATATTACACTTTGGATAAAATGAGTAAAGTAAAATGTAAAAGACCCGAAGGAAGCTTAGCTTCGTTTCGCTTCGCAAACGGGATAGGAAGGGCGGCAATTTGGCGGGCATTCAGAGCCATCGTTAAAGTGTGCTGTAACTAATATTGGGTTATATCTACCTTAAAGTGGATTTTAGCGTACATCTCATCAGATAAATAACATTGAGCTGGATTTTTTAAACACCGTTTATTTGTACAAAATCAATATGAAGAAGTAAATTGCTTTAAAAATAGATTTTTCTCTACGAAGGTGAATCTAGAATGGTAAAAGGAGATTGTTAAGCAATTATAGAGTTTAAATTGTTCTTTTTCCTATGAAAATTAAACTATTTATGTAAAAATCCTAATTTCTCGAGCAAGATACCCAAAAAGGGAATGCGAAATTTTCTAAAGTTAAAATATAAACTGATTGGAGTTAAGATATAAATACGATCATCAAACGAAGTAAAGATCAGTATCGCGCGTAAATACGATTGAAGCGACGGCAATTTAGCAGGCATTCAGAGATGGAACATTGCGACTTATATCTAATTGTATATCTAGATACGGATTGTATCTTGTATATCTAAACAAACACAACAATAAGGCATAAATGAGATGCTATCGATTTCTATGGATTAAACTAGTGGAATTACCTTAAAAACGAAAAACCCAACAGCTTAACAACAGTTTAAAAATTATGTAGCCTATGTCACTATGATAATTGAGACGAATCCAAAGACACATCATATGTTAAGATCCGTCTAGCGGTTTGGGCTGTAGGGCATACCAAAAATGGACATACATACACACATATATACTTAAATGCATAGGTACATAAGCTCAAAAAACTCCTTCTGACGTAGTCGAGTAAAACCAAGAAGATTGTTTGGAATGTACTAACACATTTGGTAACTCCTTAAATATAACATACTTCTCTAATCAATATGGTAATGTGTGTTACGGGCGGAGTCAAAAGCTAACATGTCATAAATATGCGAATTAGGGACGTGTCCATCATGCTTTTCATTCCTTTTCCACGAACTTTCGTACATAAATCATAAGTGTTCTGTTTCGTACAACAAATGTTCTAGGAAATTCAAAATAGCCAGTGAAGAGACAATTAGTAGCATGGTTGGCCGCTATACTCCGCTGTAACTAAATTAGTAGACTTTTAAGGCTTTTTGCAAAGCGCTAATCAAGCTAATACTGTGTGCGGTTTACTACTAAAGCACTAGTCTCATTATGTAATAGAGTTCTCATTGGATATCTGTAATTAAGAAAAATCCGAGTTACCATTCCTAAAGTCCAAATCGTAGAAGGCATAAAATTAACTGCGGGAACTGGATTACTTGCAGTTTTATATAGGCTGTATTGTTTAAATACGTAAGTAGATCCACAAATATAACTTTTTAAACAGAATTAAACAAGCTTTTTATTTATTAATTTATTAGAAAAAAATCTTCATTTGTCGGCTATTTATAGTCTTTTAGTTTATATAGCTTATAGTTTATAGTCAATAGTTACAAATTCACAACTCAACATATTTTAGGGACAATCGATATGATCCTTCGAATCTTTGACCTGTACTGATCTTGTAGTAAAAACTAGCCAGTTGCAATCCGTTATGCAATATAATAATCAAATTAGGCCAACGACCGTTGAATATGTGGAGCGTCCGGGTCCTCCGGGCGATTTGTGCTAAATATTCAGATTCAATTATTCCCGGTGTAAAATACTTTAGCCGCGGAGCGTTTCAATCAATCACTCTTCACCAATTTAGTGAGCGTCATTTGGCAAATTCGATTGCGTCTCCTATTGATGGCGTTAGTGAGAATAAAACAGTGTGACGGCTGCCACTGACGGTTCTGACAGAACTTGGCGTACTGTCCGTTCGTTTAATTAATCTCCTAAACTTAATTTAGATAGGTTCGATTATGAATATTGGTTGATAGTTTATCAAGTACCTATTAGTATGACACTGTATGTACAAAGCGTGAAACTTAATAAGACAGCTGATTCTCTACAAATCTACGCCAATATTGTGGACATTTTATACAAAGAAAAAATAAATAAAATACATTGATACTTTATTTTTATCTTTCGTGCATCAGATCGCGGCACCTAATTTCTAAAAGTAGCTTATTCATCGCTAATTATAAAAGTATCACGTTTGCTGCGGCCCTTACAACAAAATACCGTCGAATCTGTAATAATAGCGAAAAAGACTGAAAATAATTTACAAACTATTTATTACACACTTGTTCAGTATTGAGATGTGAATAGGCATTATGAAGGTACCTACTACTAATTATGACAATCCGAACGCGCCACCACTAAATATTGTCGGACTAATTAAATCAAGCATTAGTCTAGACCACTTCAATTTCTGATTTTTAGCATATAAATTTGAATCCATTTATCGTGATTAATTTTATTCTGGCCCTCATTCGAGGGAGATTTAAGCGGTTAGGTAATAGAACTCCCAAACTAACCCCTTTGAAATAAAATGACCCTGTATAATATAGTTACGCATACGATCTGCGTATGACTCTCTAGAAATTTCATACTTTTTTGTAAACGTAAAATTGCGCACCTTAGCAGTGTTTGCACTATACGAGGGAGAATATCACTCTAACTTTGTATCCTAAGTCAAAGTTTTCATTTAATTGCCGATGCTTAGTTACCTGAACTTTGCCAAATTGCTTAAGTATTTTTTGTGGGAGGTAATGTAAAATCTCAAAAACTATGTAGGTAGGACAATATTATGACAATATTTTAAGTGCGGAATTCGCTACATACTTCTTATAACACCTTTTAAGAAAAATATCGATGATGTTCAGTTGGTGCGCACATTTAGCCCACGAAATTGACACGGCTGGCTTGGCGCCACGCGCGAACGCCTCCAGCCGCTCTCATTACGAACCCCTCGTTTCAGGAGGTTATTGATCACCAATATTTTGGATTACATAAACGAAATACTGATATGGCTTTAATTGCGTATCCATGTAATTTTGAAAGCTGTCCATTGCAACCAATGCAAGCCACAATGATAGATGAGTAAACGATTTAATTTACACATAATATGTTCTATTTACGAGACATATTATAATTTAAATATTATCTATAATTTTCAAATAATTTAAGAGTAAAAACTTAAGAGCTTTTAAGCTTAAGAGCTTTAAGTAGTGAAAGTAAAGTACCTAGGCAATAACTTAATGATAACTTTGTTTTGAAGTTATCATTAAGTTATTGCCTAGTTAGAAAATAAGCTAACATTATTTTGTTACATTTTTGTTTTATACAATAATATAGATAAAACATACATATATAGGTAAGTACAAAACAACTTTTTCCTACATTTCAAAATTTCGTATCGGAATATGTACCACAGCCTCCTGTATTAGAGAAACAGGCATAGTTTCAATGTTAGCGTTGCTCGCTCAAAAGTAGCAGGCGTTTGGACTACGTTACTTACTGAATGTTTATTTCTACTGACTGAGGCTTTGTCGAATTAGAAATGGTGTTTATACGCTATTTAGATTATATGTTTTAAAACTAACTTAATAATAGTATATTTAAACGTGTCGCACAAATAAAAAAATGAAAATCAGTTAGGTATACGTAGATAAATAACTAGAACCTATTTATTGGAATGCCATTGACGAACATACCTACCAAATCTGTAAAAACTTGAGTAAATGCAACAGAACTTTCGTTTGAAGGACATAGATCACACATACGTTTCTACCCTGAAGGTTAAATGCTTGCTTGGGATGCTTATTATGTTTACCTATGACTTTTATATAAGTCTTATTAAAGAAAAATGCTGCACAGAGAGAATAAGACAGAAATAAGTATCGCGCCACATACCACATACTCGTTGCTTTGTTCCTGCAAGGAGTACTTATGTACACTTAGGTACACTAAGTATAATTGTAGGCCCAAGTACGTTCCATGTAAGCCACGAAGTAACTGCCTTCAAACATTAGGACTGAATAAAACGTCTATAATAGAAAAGATACGAGTGACACGCCCGTGATGGAAACACAGTCATTGTGGCTTACATTTCGCTTAAACGTAAAGCAAAATGTAAACCACAATTTGATTAAAATACTGGAAAGCATTTTCAAACGATTCATTTTAAAAACCTGTTCATACCCCTCATATTGTTAACGTCACAGCCCTTGCCTCGCATTTCGTTTATAGCAAAATTAAAAGTTAAAGTGACATTTGAAGCGCAGGGTTCGTCATTGAAACGCCGGTTTGAGAGCCCTATGGCCCGGTTTGCGCAAAACAACGTTACGTCACACATCCAGAGGACAGAGACCCAAGTATGTAGCGAATGGGGTCATGGCTGTACTTGTTGAATACTATTCATCTATGTAGCGTAAAACTTTGATGGTTTCATCCAAGGACTGTAGTGAAGAAATTGCGCTATTAAAATAACTGGTGCACAATACAAATATAAATGTCTGAGTAGATACTTACATCTCTTTACTACACATACAAATGTATGTATCTATTGCGATATCAAATTGGTATTATCAAATGGTGGCAATCATAAAACTCGTTTAAATATTGAATGTTAGTTTTTAGTATAAATGCAATTGATAAGGTTAATTGAGAACCCAATCTGCGAGAGACTCGATTATTAAAGCGGATTAGTTTGTACCAGTAATATCTTTTCTCATCCATTAGCCTTTTAAGTTTTAGTTCCGATACTTCCGATGCTAAATATAGGCCTCTTCCCTATTTATGCATGCTTGGTTATGCATCTTAGTAACTAATAAAAGTCTAGTGGATATTGATGTTCCACCAGAAGACGCAATAATCTCCTGGATTTTGTTCTATAATTGCAACCTACTTCATGAACAATATCTATGGAATGAAAGCGAGTAGTGTTATTCAAGAACGGCATTTTTTAATATAAAGAACCTAAAAAATAATATTTATCAATATTTAGTTGTGAGTTACAACAGGGTACATTAATGCTACTTGATGTTCATGATAGTCCTGTAGGATTTTAGATAAAAAGCTTAATAGAATGCTATTTATCATGTCGGCCATGCGCCAGATAGTAATTTTTCATCGCACGTGAAAATAACATCGAATTTTATGACAGCGATATGTAATCTAAATGTTCCGTAAAATGTCATTTCCAGGGGCGTTTCTGTAATTGTAATGTCGTTGAAAATTATTTTTGCTTTAAATACTTCGCCGAAAGTCAACACAGAGGGAAAGGGGCGCTGATAAAACGTCCTTTGAAGTCAGCGAATTTTCCAACAGGCACCTAACGAAATTGTTCTTTTACTCTTCATAAATGTGTCCGTTCTTTGCCTGACTTTTTTACTGCATGAGAGTAAAAGCGTGACAAAGCGAACACTGTTACCTTTCCGTGGCAGGCTCGAAATAATGGAAGGGCCCTCTCATAATTTATTTTGTTATTCGATCTCACAGACACTACACTCTGCGCGATGCTAATATTATTATTGAGATTGCTTGCTTGCACTTTACTTAATTCTATTAAGTGTTTGATTTTATATTGTTTACTTAGCAGTTTTACTACAAATATCATGACCAAAATAATATTTGTATTATGATTACGAAGAAAATGAAGTACCTTATGTCCTTATTTAGTAACATTTTTTACTAAAAATATGCCTTCATCTATAAATGCAATCTTATATCAAATCTTTAAGTATTTTAGGAAAAAAGGTTTAAAAGTAACTAACGCCAAAAAAGAAAGTACTGTAAGATTTTTTGCCTGTAATTCAGTTCACGGGATTTCGAGTAATTGTTGGCAGACTCCTTCAACTTAAAGTACTCAGCAAGAGTACTAGTCTGGTAGTGAGATTTTGCGTAGACCTCTTAAGGCACACAGCAAAAGAACCGTCCAAGAGCATGTTCAGTACTTGTATTAGGGTTCCGTAATTTAATAGCGTTCGAAATCTTGTACTATTTTTTATAACCTCGATATTCAATTTCTTACTTGGATTAATGCGATTAATAAAAATTTAAGCGTGAATTATCCTGCAGACTGTATAGATTGCACCCAATCTACCAAGTTAAGCAATATTCTGCGCTGTCAGAATTTGGATGGGTAACCGCTATTGACAAAAAAAGTATGCGCGCTTTAGTGCCTTGATGACCACGTTAATCTATCGATTCCGGTTGTTATGCTTGAAAAGTAGTCGATAATCGTCGAAGGCCTACTGGATGGTTTGAAAATATGACGTCGTTTGTACCGGAACCCGTTCCACTAATACGCATAAGAAGTGTGGTGGAGTACGCTCTAGAAGTCTAGACTCACCTCAGTTGTGGGGAGAGACCCGTAACCATCGAAGTAGCAAACGAGCATGCAAACCACCTGATGGTTAGTGACCACTGCTGCCCATGGACATCTTTAATCAACCTCAGATAAGACTTAGGTCCTAACTGAGGGATACTCAGGCCTCATGTGTGTGTTGAACACAGATGCGTTGAAACCCCTGAGGCCTAAGTTGGAACGCATCGGATAAGTATGTTTGCTTTATCACACTCTTCAGACCAGAACAAAGTAATGCTTAATACTGCTGGTATAAGGCAGAAATAGGAGTGGCGGTAGTGCCGCAGGACGCGAACTACATAGAGTCCTACCACCTTCAAATGGTTGCAGGCAATAAAAAAAGTTGATCAAAAGTATTAATGTCGAGAGATATTTTTATTCATCATCTTTAAATTCATTAAATGTTAAATAGAATAGTAAATTAAAGAACCAAATTATATAAAATTTAATCGCAAAACCTTTTTGAATCTTAATTAGATTTGACATTGAAAGCTAAGAATAATAAATCAGTGAATACCTTTGCTGTTTTCGTTAGGAACCTCTAATTAAAAAGTACAATTACTTCTTAATACTTTTATTTATAAGAACAATAAGAGAGTAAACAGTATTTCATATAATAGAAAATAAATATAGGAATGTTTATTTATAAGTACAATAATACAAGTCAAAACAAGAAAATAACGACAAAAAGATTTTTCTGGTTCGACAGAAAAATTACGAGAATTAAGTTGCTTGTAGGTCATTTTATCCCGTGGAAGGCTAAAACAATTTTAAGGTACTCTTAGTTCTCCGGAACAATAGCTGGGGGCTATTTTTGTAATGGCTGTGAAAACATAAAGAGTAATACAGCAACCTAATTACCTTATCTCGTAATTGCGTTGTTTTGACGTCAACCCTTTGAGGGACCGCTATTTCCCGAGTCTAAAGATATTAATAACCATCTTAAGTCGTCTGTCGACTACATGACAGAAAGAGACAACAGGAGATGGCACGTGGGCGAATTGAGGCGACTACCAGTATGATTAGCTTAGCATACTTAACGTCAGTGCTTGGCAGTTGAGACGCGTAAATTTTGCTTTGCGGGAATTTCGTAGGTATTTCTATGTGTTTTTTTGGCGACAGCGGTTTCCATACTAATCGGCTCGTATGCGACTTCCTCGTATTTCCCTTATCCGTGGTCGTCTATCCCGCATCTTGGTTGCGTGGCGTTTCCCCACCAGGTCGTGTTTTTCGCTAATACCCTTTCGGAGATGATAAGATGATGGCTTTACAAGGAAGCAGTAATTACGA
>DWPV01001980.1:0-18559 GCA_018251915.1 Urbanus proteus proteus
TGCCTTTTGTGGCGGATAGTCGCCTAACGTCAAAAATGTTTCAGGGGATACTTGCCTCGTGCGGGGATAGACGCCTATCAATCAATATTTACGTAATAAGCCAGTAATATTCACTGGGATCCTTTACAAAATACTAATCGAAATGAGGGTACATCATATATTTAAGTTTTCATATTTAAAAATATAAAAATACTCTTTTTTTAATTTTGATTGGTACTTTTCTCGTCGTGCGACGGTTTGAGTTTACATACTATAAATATATCTACATTTATTTGAAGTCCATTCAGTAGTTTTGGTGCCAACTGATTTTTTACAGACAGCAACCGCAAATTACATTCTTATTATATACATACCTACAGATAAAACTATTATAAAACAAAATCCAGGCTGTGTAACGTAATAGACAAAGCTGGAATTTTCATTAAAATATATTTTTTACAGGTTGCTTTAGAATACTGAACAAAAAAGGGGAAAGCAAGTAGTATTATAATGAGTTTAACTTATTTTAACTGCAACGAAAACGTATCTACCTATAATATGTTACGCTCGTTGACAGAAGTAGGTATTTAATTTTGATAAGAACAATATTGTGATTATTTTTTTTTCTCTACCGACCATTTCAGTTACAGTAAGTGGAAGAAAAACAAATATGAAAAGAAAAATTCCTGTAATGTTCATGACTTAATACCTTAACAGTCAATATAGGCCTTGTAAGCCGATACGAAATTGAAATAAGTATAAATATTGATTTTTTTTACAATTTTCTCAAATGATGACAGAATGTCTGAGGACAGGAATGTGGGAAATACACAGAACAGTAAAAACTAGGGGACGAAAATCTACGTTAATCAAATGCTTCTGTTTGTAGAATCAAATAATTATCCGAACTAATCCGGTACCGAGATTTCTACTAAATAACATTCTATTATCAGGTAATTTTAGGAAACAAAGGTGAAATTCAAATATTAATATTAATGGAAGTTAGAAGAACTATTTGTGGTTAATTTCCTCGTAACTAAATTCTTTTGCTGCTCGATAATTATATTGAAAAATAACTACCGTAAACATAATAGACACTTATCATGATGTAGTCAATGAAAATACCTAAAATCCTGATTGAGATCTATAGTTAAAAAGGTTAAGTTATATCGATAAGATTGTCATGGATTTAGATTATCGAATAGCTCGCTGTCAATTTTTAAATGTAATATTAAATCGTCATGATAGTTAAAGGCCAACTTGTCTATCGGATATCTTAATTCGTCATGGACGCTTCCTTCCGAAGGTTTAAGACGTTACTTAATGGTAGCAACCGAGACAAATTGGTCGTGCCCTCCGTTCGGAAGCGCTTTCAGGTTCAACACGTCAAAAGATCGTGATTGGAGTTGCTTAACTGACATAGGGCTGATGAAAACTGATCTCCCGATCTTCAACTTCTTGCCATCTGCGTCATCTCTCAGAGGCCTGCATCATTTTTGCTTATTGTTGTATTTAAACTTGGCCTTTCAATCGAGGGGTCCGAGGTTCAAATCCCGAGCTTATACCACTGATTTATGAGCGTATTAGAAATTAATTATCACTTGCTTTAAGGTGAAGGAAAACATCGTGAGGAAATCTGCACATAAAAGAGTTCTTAAAAAAAACTTCTCAAAGATGTGTGAAGTCTACCAATTCGCACTTGGCAAGCACGGTGGACTAAGACCTAAATCCCTCTCACTATGAGGGGAGACCCGTGCCCAGCAATGTTACACCAATGGGTTGATGATGATGATGTATTAGTAAAAAAGGTGCAAAACATATAAGTACACCTGAAGCTTCTTAAATTTAAAAACAACTTTTACGTTGGAGTGTGAAGTGTAGAAATATTTCACTTGACAAGCGCGGTATACTTAGTTTGATCTAAATTAATCTCATCTTATAAGAAGCCATGCCCAGCACTGGGACAGTAATGACAATGATAGATTTTCGTGGGCGACAAACATCACAGCATGCTCGTTTGCTATTATTTTATAAAACCTATGGCTCTAAGTTTTAAGCTATGGTTATCGGTATAAGACTAACTGTCCTCTGAAATCGAATGCAATCTGGCCCTTATAAGTTTAATCATTCAATCGTGAGCAATTGGTAAGTTCATTAAATACCATAAATACCGTACCAATAGTGAAAGAGTGCGACCTTAATCATTATGGAAATAGTTCGCAATGAACACGATTGTACTATGTAACGGAAAGGACATTGGGCGGCCGTTAATATCAACCGTGTAACCGAAGTATGTCTTACCATATTTATAACTTCGGTAATTGTGACTTATTGTACCAAACGATTGTTCTATAAACTTTACTAATATTGCCCAAGTGCGAGTCAAACTCGCACATAGAAGGTTCCGTATTACTAAAAATCGATATTTTTTATTATTAGTATGTATTTTTTAATAAAATAGCTGTAGAAGTACACATTATTAAAGTTTAAAGTATTTACCTATTACGGTTCAATGGATAATCCGAAAAGCGAAAATCATGGAATTCCCTTTTATTTTTAACCGTTTTTATATTTCGTATTTTAGTGGCCATAGCGATATATACACATCAAAATATTACAGTTTAACAGATACCTGTGACAAAAGGTCAGGTAGACAAACGTACAGACAGCGGGGGCATAATAAGAAAACGTTCCGTTCCGTTCGTTCCGTTTACCCTTTGTATACGGAACCTTAAAATTATGTCGCGTTTACCTTATTAAAATCTTTGCTTATATTTGTCACATGTTGTACCCTGCTATTTTCACATACCATACTAAAACAGCTGATAATGGGTCATTTAACTGGTGACCTAGACATTTACGACAATCATATTCTCATATCTGAGGTACTTTGTGATGGAGTAATTAAGAGAGAAATATTTTTAATCTAAATAAAACAATCTGTGATTAGATTCTACATTATGATCCATATGTATTACAATGTAGCCGATTTAATTAACTAAGTTATCTAAGATTCTTACATGAATTTTTCTTATCAAGTCTCTTTATGATATACAATTATATGTAGGCCACATGTTGGTTGCATCCTGAACAAAATTAGGCAGTTAATTCAGAGTATCTATGAGCGTTAAAGCAGAATGTTGACATAGCTATATTCCAAGCATCCTCTAGTGGTCTTTCCCGAGGTGTAGCAATGGTTGGAAATCACGGGTAATATATAATAATTACATCTTTTTTTATTGACAAGGGGGAACTTTCAAAAGGTACACGACGCCTCGGAAGCCAGGTTATGTGGGATTTAAACGCACTAAAACCCCTCCGGTGGCGGTCCTCGGTGCTCTAGAAGTAGACTCCGCTATCTCAACATGGAAAGCCATGAGTCCTTTGAGCGCGTTGCACCATTGGGCTCTGCATCGGGCGAGCGCTGCTCTTGCGGCACCGTCAGGTGCACTGCGGTATGCGATCACACATACCGCCGTCCGTCCCGGGGTCGCTACTTGGACGGGTAGATCTCCTGCTCCAGCCGCTCGCAGTCCCGGAAGCTCCCCTTTAGTTGCCTCTTACGACAGGCAAAGGATACTCTAGCCTTATTCTGCTCCCGGAACTACAGGAACAACAAAAAATTATACCTACTGTATAAAATACCACAACTTCGACTAAAATATTGGACAATAAATATTTAAGGAAGCCACACGTCGCTTTCATTTATTAATGAAGTAGAAACACACAATGGCATTACGATTTAAATAAGAATAAACATGAAACCTTACATAACTTGGTTTACAAACGACAAAAATAATGCTAGCTGTCACCACAACACGAACATACCGTACATTAACAGCAGGTTTCAGTGAATGATGAATGAGAGTGAGTTGTAATTATATCAAATGACGTAATATAATTCACGATCTCGCTGATTTAAAAACATCTGGTTTTGTTTTAATTATCATTGTATTATAATTGAAAACTTTAACACTTGACGATTCAGCGATGTATGGTAAACACAAAAGTGGATTGTGCTTCTAAATCTGAATTTCGAAATTGTCTGTGTTATGAGATAGATATCGCAGCTTCTTCTCCACAACGAAATACATTGTAAGTGCATATTTGTTAGCACACCCTTTAATTCGATTTAATTGATACAAATGTAGTGTTCCCACAAAATATGAAATTGAGGAGATTCAATTGGTGGGAGACGTTACATCTTTTGTAGTATATGTAAATCACAATACCTTCATAAATACAAAAATATTTTAAGAAGGTGTGTTTGTTTCGTTGTTTCAGAAAAAAAATATTTAACATTGAGAAATCAACACTTAAGAGACTATGGAAATTCAAAGCGACAGGCTTTGAGCCTAAGTGGTTTTGACTTAATATCGTTTTCGATACGCTGGCGTCACAGTCCATCAATTTCTTTGATGTTCTAAAAGTTATTGATTTTATTATTTAGATGGATTCATATTGGATGAATTATAAAGATGTTTTCGAAGCTTATTTATTAACTTCAAGCAAAAGCCGTGGCAAAAGGAAGCATACATCAATTAAGGGTGGTAGAACTCTATGTAGTTCGACTCCGGTGGCACCACCGCCACAGCTATTTTTACCTTATAACAGCAGTTACTAAGTTAGCAGCTGCAGCAGCAGTTCTGGTATGAAGGGTGTGGTTAGGGAGACATACCTACTTATCTGAGGCGTTCCAACTTATGTAGTCCTCAGAAGTAGCAACGCATCTGTGGTCGACCTCAGGTAGGACTGTGATCTTATCTGGGGTTGATTACAACTGTCCATAGGCGACAATGGCCACTTACCATCAGGTGGACTGCATGTTCGTTTGCAACTTCATCATATAAAAAAATCAAGCCTACTTCAGTAGCAGGTAATGGCCAGTATGTCAATTGTCCATCAGTGAGCTATACATAAAAAGAAAGAGGTTTACACTATTACAGTTACGCGTCTGTCCGGCCGGAGGTCAAACCCAGGTCTATGACCGCTCCAGGTCTTAATTTCCGATAAGATTATTTCAGTGCAGTACAATTTATAGAAAATCACTAGGTATATTTATGAAACCGATGATATAACAGAGTTGTCAGGACTTAATCCAAGCGTGGCGCAAGCTCGTGACCAAACACGAATGCCCGGAAGCCAATGGCCCAGTTCTGTTTTCGTGGCCGGGCTTAACTACGTTTAGGCTCATAGTAAAAAGTAGAAAGTGTCTGTATGTTCTGTTATGATTTTAATTTTTAATTCAAAATATAAGTTTCAAATATAATTCAATAAATTGTAATTAATTTCGTTAATTGAAATACATATATTGGACACTTGTTTTTTATTGTGGTTTAGTCTTTGAAGAACGTAATTTGAAGGCAAAATATTGAAGCTGTTACGTTACTTTGCCACAACTATTCACATCGCTACGAATAAGTATTTGCTGTCCCAACATAAATTGGTAGAGATGCGATACAAGAACCCGCTATTTTTATAAAAATATATTTCCGGTTTTTTATCCCTATGTACACTCATTTTGACTTATTATATTTTATTTCAGCATTCATATTTACCGTGAAATATCAGAAAGAGAACAGAATATGGATGGAGGAGTTACTTTACAGAATATCCAAATTTAATTTTCAATTAAAAATACTGACAACGCCGCAGGAGAAAGCCTAGTCATTTCTTAATCCTATCACAATTGAATATTGCGTACTCCTCGGACCATAATCTGTGTAATCGTAATTGTTTAATTTTTGTGTTAGCTCTAATTAAATTATTAGTCAATTAATGTAATAACAATATTGGTTGCAAAGAGCTTTGATATTTTGTTTTTACTTTTTGACCAATTACTTTTAAGACAAGAATATTAGCAGATATATGCCAAATGATCAGTCTACTAAAATAAGTTTAATTAGAGTAAGATGGGTTTATTTGTCATACACCACACTGGCAAAGTACGAACTGTTAAACTTTACAAACCATTTTCAACTTTCTCCGTTGACAATGTTTTCCTATGCCAATTTTTTTTTTCAATTTCGGATGGTTTTCGAACACATAAAGAATGAAAGAGTGTTGGCAGGTAGACGTTTAGCAAAAGCACATAACTTTAAAAAAGCGGAGGTTGGGTCCGAATTTCTAACATACCACTTGATTGAGAAACAGAGAGACCATCAGATGGCCCGTCTGCCCTATTGCTAGGTTATAATATAAAAAAAAAGAGTTGTAACGACTACACTATCACCTATTGCACAAATGTTTACTATTTCCTACATTATAACGTATCATAATTATGCTTACTAAACTCTCACACGTTTAAAACAAATGTAATTTGTCCGTTGCCTCACAACTAGTTACGGTATGCGTTGCTAGCTGATTGGCATGCCATACGACGCAGACACTGATTTATGCGTTGGCCAGATTGGACACATTCTCACATAAACTATTGACATTTTGAAATAATTAACTCGGTGACTTAAAAATCTGTGGGTATAGAATAATCAATTAACGAATGCTTCGCTTAACCGAAATTTAAAAAAATATTGTAACCATCTACCAAATTAGGCTCTTTAACAGAAGTGTCACTTCTATTATATTCTGATATAGGGAGAGGTAAAGTGTAACTATAATGGGGCTTCGTGCATAGACCTCGGATTTTATTAAGAACTACTACTATAATTTTACAACTGTTATCCATAGTAACACATTATTATCAATTTCCTAAATAGAACTCTTGTTTTGTTACTAATTTATGGGAGATATGTTTGTTAATTTAATCACACTAAACACACCATATTATCATATTTCTTAAATAAAACAATCCTATGCATAACATTTCATATGTACAATGGAGTGATATATGAAACAAATGTTATTTGTCCGTTGCCTCACAGCTAGTTAAAGTATGCGCTTACTAGCTGATTGGCATGCCATACGACTCACGGACACTGATTTATGCAATGGCCAGATTAGACATATTCTCACATAAACAACACAAATAAACCATTTAAAAATAATAGACTCCATATTTGAATAAAAGAATTGCTAGAAAGTAGCAGAGAAGTTGATCTAAACGGGTAATAAATTTTATAATGTATGCTTGTTGACTTTAACGTCTTCATTAAGATACAAGGAGTGTATCAGCAAGAAATATGTAAGAACAAGTTATTTACGTAAAGAAAAGAAAAGCAGAACATTATTATTACCAAATGAGGAATAAATAGGTATGTTATGGACACGAAACCTGAGTTTAAGTATTGTATTAATGTAAGAATGATGATTATTAAAATGAACGTGAGAAAATTGTAAAATTCACATTTTCTAGTACATTTATTATAATGACTTATTATGTGCTATACTTTCATCTCGCTATAAGGAAAATAATCTGATATAATATTACATTTACCTTCTGGTTCGTTTGATAAATCTTAAGGTTTTGTAGCGTTTTTGACGAATGTGCTGATATTATTAATTATTTTAGGTAGCCACCCACAATTGAAAAATTCACCCTGTATAATAAATAATGAATTTATTCATCTATTTTTGATGTTTGTTCCTATTGCCATTTGCTGAATACTCCAAAGATGTTCAACAAGATAAATAAAAAGGAATAAAAAAGTTTTTATAAGATTTTAGTAATTTATCGCACTTACGTTCCCTCGTTCCTTTCATGTTTTCTTCTTAGGCGCATTCCAGTGAAATATACCATCTCAGGGGATCCTACAAACTTGGGTGTAATTCCTTTAGAAGAGATAATGTTTAAATTTGTTCAGATTGGTGTTTTTATCTCGTTTCATATTACAGTACCTATATATTATTATTTAAGTTCATAACTTAGTGTACAATTTTTTTGTGTGGCTATGATAGTTTTAACGTTGTTAGTAATATGAGGCCAAGGAAAATTAAAGGTAAGGTAAGTAAGGTAAGGGATTTTGCCAAATTTATTTAGGGAAGTTCATTTTTATAAATCACCTAATAATAAGTGGCTACTGATGCCCAATGACATCTGCAATCAACTCCAAATAAAACCAAATTTTTACCTAAATTTGACCACAAATACGTTGCTACCCCTTACAAATTTATTCATATAGAAAATACTTTTGAAAAGTAATACTATTGGAATTGGGTTACAGAAGGTAAAACTGTTCCGTGAGGATTGAAGTTTGGAAAATCGAGTAGAAGGAAATAAATTCCGAAGAACAAAGACTTGGAAATATAAAAGACAGGGAAAACGAATTTCGATTCGCTCGCACCATTGGCTGACTTGGAGATTGGTTTGGGATATAAATCCCAGGATACTGGCATACTGCTCCTGTATCGGATTATTGGCATTAGTACCAACTATAATAAACACCAAGTTTTGCTTTAAATAACAGTATATTAATAAAATTTAAGTATTCTTAGCGTGATTTTTAAATATTGTCAGACATTTTTTGTGTTAAGGTAAATATCTGAAATAGTTAAACCGATATCGAAGGAAGCACTACTATAAGATGGCACAATAATACAGGATGTGATTTTTTTTTCAAAATGAACTCGTTCGATTCCCAGCTAGGGAAATAAGATTTTTGAAAAACTGATTAGGTATGCAGATTTAGTGCTCACCGAAATCGGCCTCGTAAGTTCTTTCATCACTTTTCGTTAATCCTTATAGTTAACGATTTCCCCCTCCACGCACACTTGAAAAATTCACCCTGTATATAAGAGTGAAGGGCTAGGAAAAATTGTGCATTTTTGTTACTATTATAAAGTAGTTCATGGTAGTGCTAAACATAAAAAATAAAATCACTTTTTATGTCAAGTAATAATTAAAAATTGCTCTAGATAATTAAAAGTGCACCTAAAGGTAATCACGGGAGAAAACTGACATAGGCTGATGATTATTTCCAAAATGTATGGATCAATATATTATGATTTCGAAATAACCAAAGCGTGTAATGTTACGATACGTTTCATAAACCTTTTGTTATTTTATTACACCTAGTCGCTAATTAACTTCAAAAGCAAATTTTACAAATAGTCACAAGTTACGATTTCCGCGTCCATTTATCAAAGTACCAAATTAACTTTAGTGTGGTCGTAACAACATTAAATTAAATCTACTTTTACTTTGTCGTTAAAATTCGATCAATTACTTACTGAGAAATTGATCTTTTGTACAAGTACGTAACAGAGACCAGTTAATAATTAATATTCAGTCTAGTAAGGCTTTCATTTTCGTAACTGATTACATAAAGTTACCTCCGGAACTATATTGAAGTTCTGTATCGATTTTTTTCATTTATTTTCCAATTAGGTCAAACTGAGTCGACGACGGTATTCGTTGGGATTGGAAACTAGTGGAAACTACGCTTACAGCAATTTTTTTTCATCAATAAGGGTAACTGAATACAAAAAATATAGAAATAGCAGTAATAATTAGGTATTACAAAGAAGAGATTTTTTTGCGGTTAATATATGTAAATCTCGCAATTATAACTTCTTTTATAGCGCTTAATTAATCATAAATACATTTAAATTGTAACATAAAAACATATTTTAAGCGAAATTTTATTATTATTATTTTATCTTCTTTAGTATCACTGTAATTTGAAATACAAGATACCAAGAACCATAGGAACATAATATGTTAGTCCTGTGAGAAAATTCGATAAGGTAGATACGAGCACATCTCATTATCTTAAAGTTTTTTTGAGATTTCAATTTTCCCATGTGTACAAATCCACATTAAAAAGTGAAAAGACAAAGAATTTTTATTATTAAAAAAATATATCTGTTTCATAAGTGAGTACCGTAAGTTATACCTATAAAATTATACTCGTATTTCCAAATCAAAATATATTCACTATTTCACTTGTAATTTCATTGCAATAAATTAACAATAAATAAGTAAAAGTAAATTAAGTCTGTATATTGTATTCTTTTTTCCAAAATACCTAGCAATGACCCGGTACTTGTTACGGAACTCATTAAAATCTGAATTTAAATAGATAGTTACTTCCTGGTTATAGTTTGTTTTTGTTAGCAAGTGACTAAGTTGAATGAATTTGGTCCTTAGTCGGTTAGATAACTTATCATCGTCTTGTGTGTTAATTATTAACAATATTTTATATAACTACTTATTACTATTACAAGCAAGAATAAGTACTTTTAGGACCACAAGTAAAAGCAATATGTTTTATACAATGTATTTTTCTTTTCTTAGGTGTTAATTTTATTATAATTTCACTTAACAAGTTCAATTTCATTGCTTTTCATCAATAATTAATTAATTACAGATGTGCAAATCATCGGTAAGTTGAAAGAGTTTCGTAATATTAATCAATAACTTTATTTTTTTTATTTGTTATCAAATACAATAGTATTATAACTATAAACTGTATGATTTATTTTATAAGAAAACATGAATAAATTATTTTTTGTATAATGATTACTTTAAACGACTCTACCTAAGATTAAATAACTTTATAGCTTTTTTGTCCAATCTAAGTTCGTTTTGTTTTCACAACCTACATTTAAATGTGATATGAGGAAGTCTGCCTCAATCGGTTATAATCCTAAGAGGAAGTGTACCTCGATCGGTCATAATCCTAAATGGAGCAATAATATCGCGATAACTATCTGAACTAGTTAGAAATAGAAGCGCTAGGAATGGCGACTACGATTTCATAATTGTATGAATAAAGTACTAGTTAAGATAGCGAACGTGCTTCATTAATAGCTTGTTTAATTTTGAGAATCGCGCAGTGCTTCAGCCAAGACGTCAGTACATACTCATATAATCGTATATAATACTCATGTATTATATCATACATATATTATACATATATTATAAACACATGAACTACGTTACAATTGTAAGCCTGTACACTGTATCCATGATGGGGTTCCAAACGAAAGAAAGGAATGGTGGCTACAATTTCACAGTTGTAATGAAAAACCAGTAAAGGTGAATGTAGCATTATGGTAAGTTTAATTTAGAAAACCGTAGCGTAAAATCAGTAGCAATTCTCAATCTTTACAATGTAATCAGGAACGTTGCTATCCAATTTGCTACGCCGCGAGCTTAACCCGAGCTTTTAAAATGCAATAGCTTACCTTCTACTTTGTGTAATGAATTCGCTTGCTAAAATGCAAATTTACTATTGTTTTAACCAACTTCATCAGAAGGGGGGTTATGATTTTTGTGCGTATGTATGTATGTATGTATGTATGTATGTATGTATGTATGTATGTATGTATGTATGTATGTATGTATGTACGTATGTATGTTTGTGTGTGGGTATGTTTGTATGTCCATTTCTATGGGACGCCCTACAGTCCAAATAGCTTGACAGATTTTAACATACGAGGTGTCGTTGGATTTGTCTCAGTTGTCATAATGACATAGGCTATATAATTTTTAAAAATAGTGCACAGATAGTGCCTGAAAACTGAAAAAACAGGTCCCATGTACGGATGTAGAGCTATGTACATGTATTTTTTTATGAATGTTCACTGATTACTGAATTACCGTGATGTCTAAATTGAGATGATTCAAATGGCATTGGATGTGGCTAGTTTTCATAGGGTCCCAAAAGACGCTCATATTGGGACTAGAATATATAGGGAAGTGTTAGTTCAGCGATATAAATTATATTGAGCACTGACTTTAGTACTATATGCTAAAGTCACATTTACTTAAATAAATAAAATTATTTCTTACTTTTCAGTGACATAGAAGTCGGTTTTATACTTTGTTAAAAATATTTAATTATTGTTATTGAATTTTATAATTAAAATATAGGCAATAATCATCATAATAATCTCTTATAGCATTCTAAGTAAGTTTATATTATTTCTGAATCAATGGTAAGAAAACAGAAATTACAAACTTATGGAAAGTGAATGCATCGTTCGTAAAATTCCCATACCAGAAAGCACTTGAGTAATAAAATTAGAATTATGGACGTCGAGGTGGCCATAATTTGTAAATCGCTTGTCCGGTTTCAATCTATAATCCTTTGAAATCACATACATAAAGATATTCAGAGATTCATTGCAGAGTTAGTCTATTAATCTGTCGTCTGGTTAGTCGATGTTATCACGCCGATTTGCGTTGACGTTCAGACCACGGCGATTCCGTAGGCGTATTTAATTAATGTGCTAACGATGCCTATCAGCATGAAAGGACTAAAGAGTACCTACCTATCTAAGAGTATCTGTAATAAACTACGGGTAATGTTTACCTTGGTAAGTAACCGCCTATAGTTGCCTCAAATTAAATATTTTTAGGAAGAAAATCAGTATTAGAAGTGTTCCAAACCAAGGGTAGAAATTTATCTGTCTTTAATCTCGGATAACACTATTATAATAATAACTTAGATACTCTTAGAACTCTATGTAGTTCGCCTCCGCCCCCACGATACCACACCCTCCGACACCACCGCCACACCTATTTCTGCCTAATAATAGCAGAGTTAAGCACTGCTGTGTTCTGGTCTGAAAGGTGTGGTTAAGGAGATATACTTATTCGAGGCGTTCCAGTCCTCAGGGGTAGCAACGCATCTGTGGTCAACCTCAGGTAGGGCCTTAATCTTATATATAGTTGATTACAGATATCCATGGGCGGCAGTTGCCACTTACCATCAGGTGGACTGCATGCTCGTTTCCTACATCGATCATATTAAAACAAACTTTAAAATGCTGTATTCCGGTGTACAAGTTTTAAACGCAAAACAGAAAAACCTATTCCACGGGTGCCACCACAGGCAATAACTAGTATTAACATTAATGCACTTTATATACAATTAGAGTTTATGGCCCGCCATGCGGAATAACCGTACCAATCGTAAATGCTTGTATAGAATTCCGATAGGAAGTCCGTAAAAATTATTATATGAATTGCTTGAATTTTTCGTAGTCATAAATGCATGCCCGCTATATATGTACATAATAATGACCCGTAGTTGGTATCTAAAAATTATTTCCTTTCGAATACATTGTTTCCGAAGGTCTTACCGATTTTATATAGTGATAATAAATTATGACGTAATTATCTGCTATTTTATTCTGATTACCTTCTATTCACTTTTTGTTTATAACTTTAAATCGAATTAAAACGTTAAACGCTTTAAAAATTGATCATTGAATAGAAAAAGACGAGTTTACTGTTAACTATCAAATTATGTATTGTATTGAATAATCCAAAAAAAAAGAAATAAAGTTTGTTTTGGAATGAACTAAATAATGTAAAAAAATCTGTATAAAATATAAAAATACATCCAATTTTAATCATTTTAATTATTACTATATTTTTCAGTACGTTATAAAAACTAACTTGTATGAGTCGTTCATATCTACGTGAGATACAATTTCGTATTCCTATGGCAAATCCACTGAAGCAGCGTGTTACATTAATTTTGAAAGTAAACGTTGCCGCAACCCTTTTTATGTCCCACTGCTGGGCACGAGTCTCCTTCCACAACTGACAGAGGCTTGGAGCGTACTCCACCACGCTACTCCAATGCGTGTTAGTGGAGGGGATACAGGTTAGAGGCCAACCCGTGTCGAATTTTTTCAAACCCGACAGGCCTCCGACAAGATTTAACGACTTCAATCCAATGATAACAACCGGGGCCGACAGCTCAACGTGCCCTGCGAAGCACGGAAACGCGCTTGAAATTTTTGCCACTAGCGGTCACCCATCCATCTACCGACCGCGCTCGAATTGCTTAACTTTGTAGATCGGTTAAGATCTACGCAATCTTCAGATCCATGCGCGCTTCCATGTGCGAAAGTGAACATAGTAGCATTGATTTAATACGATAGAAGTATTAACTTGACCAGTCAGCAGTCAGTATACTCCAAACTTTATAAAATAACCCCCAATTTCTTTCATCTACCTTTTACGATAATTCTAATAACATGCAAAGTTACGCGTAACCGAACTCGTTTCGTTCTCGGCACCTACAAATCTTATCTACTGTTTTATAATTCGCGCGAAGCATAATTACAATCTGAATGTTTGATTCAATGAATGAGCAACACGTAGAAATGGCTTATTAATTCAGTGCTGCGATACATCGAGATAATGAGAACATTTGGTAAAATTGATACAATTGGCAAAATTGACACTATATTAAAAAAAACATTGTTATTGAGCTTAATAACACTGTGATATAAGCTTTCCATAATTGTCTGATATACTCGTGCAAAATATAAAAATATTCATAGCAAGTTATTAAAATATGCTCTCATTTATTTTTCGGTTTGTAACAGTGTTAATTTTTCGTTATTTACACAGTACATAGGTAAGTCGTCAGAAATCTTTAAAAAATCTAGAAGAAAAATATTTAAAAAATATATACTGTAATATCAGAATTCCGCATTAGAATGTAGATTTCACTCAACGGTACATGGAACTTCTACCCCATAACAGTTCTATAGTTAAACCACGGAATGCTATAACGGCTTCCGCGATATTGCGACAGCGATATACATTTGATTGATCCATTAATAACGTTACTGAACTAGCGATAGGCTTTTCAACTAAACAGCGTGTTTCGTAAGCGATAGATATCTGAATACGGTCCAACATCAATTCGTGATACATTCCCTAAGGGAATCTAATGTTTTGAGAATGGTTTTACTGAGATTGGTTTTAGAGTAGTTAGTAGTTTATTACTGACCAGAACTTAGCTATGGTGATATGCTTTCTACACTTTCGCTTTCTACACTCATATTATCTACTGTGTCGTGGGTGCCATGGACACATACATACACGAATACATAAACACCCAGACCCAGAACAGAAATCTAAATTCATCAATATAGATGATGAAATTAGATTGTCCGGAATTCGGATTTAGACTGGCCGGGAATCGAACCCGGGACCCACTGCGCGTTAGACCGGTATGGTAACCATTCCGTTGCCGTTGGTTAAATGCATTCAGTAAAATTTTAATCAAGCGTTTGAAGTTGAGTATTTTTTTTAGAAATAGATAGGAAGCTGTAAAAATTTGCTTCCATTTGCAATGTTCGTGTGTCATATAGTTATTTTATTTTGGAGTTTTGACTAAAAACATGTTTCCTAAAAACATGTTTCCGATTTCCTAAACAATTTCAATTTTCCGATAACAGGATTATTCGCGGGGGGCATGTACTTTTAATCAGATAATTTTTCCGTCACGTCACTGCAACATGCCGCCTACGAAGGGTCAAATATTTTTGCTGTGTCCGTGCGGTCAGATTTTATTGAACGCATTCGTATGTCAGATATATGTATTATTGCTGCCTTGCCATGCCCAGATATTATTGCTCGTGACTGTACCTTTTTTTTATAAATGTTTCGTGTTTTAGTGATAACTATAGGTAGGCAATACGTAAATATTTTATGAAATTTGTCGAACCACTCTAAATAACTAGTGTTTGCAAATCAATAAAACAAATAAGTTTTACGTTGTTATCTTTTCACCACTTTAATTAAAAAGTTAAAGATATTCATATGCTACCCGAGGTCGAAATGCGATGCTTTTATGACTAAGCTGAGACTAATACCTCATATTAATATTTGACTTTAAACTTCCACATAACAGCCTTTATAGTTACTTTAACAACTACTAGCTTTTGCCCGCGGCTTTGCACGCTTCTCTATATAATGGATATTATTATACATATTTACATATAAACCTTTCTCTTGAAATATTCTATTAAAAAAAAAACGCATCAAAGTCCGTTGCGTAATTTTAAAGATCTAAGTATACATAGAGACAGACATCAGAAAGCGACTTTGTTTTATACTATGTAGTGATAGTGATGTCGAAATATACATTATCTGAGAAGCAAATCAGATCACAGAAGAGTTACATTCAATTATCAGTTCAGTGCTGACAGTAACAGATTAATGGGACAGATCGTATCGTAACACATAAAAACAAGTATTATTGAAATATGCATATTAATTAGCAATAAAATAATTTACTGAACATTATTTGAATGTATAATGCCTTTTATCAATATTGATCGATAGTTCATGCTTAGTCGTATAGGATTTATATGCAATGTCGAAGCATGAAAGTAAATTATGTAAGAAATTCTACTTTAAGTCACAATTTGAAAGCTCTAGTTGATTGATATTTCTGTTCAGAAGCATATAATAGTAACTCCACTTATGGCGAATTTTTTTTTTGTTATCTATACAATTATATAATGAATTAAGTCATATGATAAATACTTTGGAAAATAACGGACGCACAAGATGTGGAACGAATTTCCTCCCGAGGTATTCCCGGAGCGCTACAACATGGGTTTATTTTAAGAAGATGCAAAAAGAGCTCTTCCTTAAAGCCGACTATGCACTACTACTATTAGTGACTCCTCTGGTATTGTAAAAGTCCATAGGTGAGTAAATAGGTACTTTCCATCGGGTGGTTCGTCAGCCTTATTGCTAGGTTATACTTAAAAAAAAGAATTTTCTACCTCACTTTTCTACCTAAACGCATGAACTACCTCATGCTGCAAATAAGTGTAATAACTCCTTTGTCTAACTTACACTCCTCTTATTCTTTTCAAAAGGATAATTTCAATTCGATTAGATTAGACCAATATTCAGACTTAAGATATAAAAAGCCATACTAAATTATTTCCGGATCAAACCAGCAACCTAAAATTTATACAGTTACCTTTGGAATAAAGACCGCAAAGTTAGTTACTAGCAATGCACCCAATACCCGAAGGCTACAAATTCGTATTAGTTTGAAACAAACCTTGTTAAGTTAGTAAATGGTGACAGTCACGCCTAATCTGAATAAATTCCCAGGTATTACCTTACTGGTAGTACGAAGGCATTTACATTGACCATTCAATTGTCACAACTTACATTGTTTGCTGCGACCTGCAAAGTAATTTCTATGGATATCTTAATATCTACCATTCAACTCCTGTCTGCCTCTAAATAGTGTTAATATATCATCTGATAGTGTCAGTTTCGTAACAATCATTTTCATAACTGGAAATGGAATAGGTATTTGTGATTTAACAATGCGAGTATTCAAAGCATTAATCAAATATACTACGCTGCGGTCACCATATTGTTCCGACGGGCAGGTGTTCCAAGTTCTATTTCCGACTAGGTATAATTCTTTACGTATGGTAGAACCATTTGTGGTTTAATTCTGGAGATATCGCGACTACACTTATTCCTAAACAGATTTAAGAGTTGCCGTGTTCAGGTTTGCAGGGTCAAGTAGATAGAGACACGTAAACGGAAAAATCTTAGTGCCTAGTGGTATCAAGACATCTGTGGAGTACCTCAAGTGAGAATGTAAGCAGTTTAATCTCATCTACGGTTACAAATAGGACGCCAAAACTAGTTGATATTAAATACAGAGCGGCGTGTCTACGAGCGACAGTGTCCACTTACCATCGGTGGACTGCGTTCTTGCTAGCCACATTTGTTCTTTAATTTAGATTAAATGTAAATGATGAACACAAATAATCCTAGCGTAATACTAATCTTCTTCTAGTTGTCTAGTTCTATTTCCATCTTAATTTTGATTAGTAAAAATTGGAAATCTGTCTCAAAATAAACTTTAAATTTTTTGACGACCCCCACTGCGTGGCGGAGCGGTCACCGAACCGCTCCCGGGTTCGATTCCCGGCCAGACAGATATCTGAAAAATTAATTTAAATTTTTTTCTGTGTATTCGTCTTTGGGTGTCCATGGCACCCACGACACAGGAGAAAATCCTACTGTCGGGCTATGAGTGTACAAAGCATTTTATTTTATTTTTTTGTTTTAAAATTGGTACCATCGTTTTGAAAAGTCTCTAAGCATAAATGTATAGTGCCCAATCAAGTATCTTTATCTAATATTTATTCAAACACTTTCTTCCAGGGGTGGCCTAGCAGGCCTCGAAGGGAGGGGTGGCGAGGTGACAAACGAGCTGTGGCGAGGGAAGCTGGAGAAAGATCACATAGTTTGGAGGAACGCTACTCCCATACATTGTTCTCCCATACGACCGGCGCCTTTGAAGCATTGTGGTGGGTAATTTATTGCAATTTTTTTTTTTACTTTTGTTTTTTACACCCTTTAAATGGAACTAATGCTTCAATTGTAAATAACGAACAATTTCATTAAATTCCTGATGTTAATTGGGCATTTTCGAGCTGATCCGATGATGAAGTGAATGACCTCCTCATTGTGTCAACTTACTTTTAATTTCATTTAATTGAAGTAATAAACTATAAACCTTAAGTAAGGTAAGTAGTCACTGCCACTTGTGGTTACCTCTAATCTCGAATAAAACAGGAGTTCTATTTGATATCAATCACAGATGCATTGCTTCTCCTCCGGACAAAGGTTTATTATCTTAATCACCTTATAATAAATGTAAGTCAGTCGTTATAGATATTTTACCGAAATCCAAGAACTTATTCACGCACGATTTGAAAGGAAGTATGTAACATTTATTGACATGAATTAATCGTTGACATTTAATTGTTTGTTAATTTGAATTTTATTTTAATAAATGACATTGTATTGTTTTAATAGTTTTTGTGCTACGCTATCGAGTTAGGACTACCTGTAATGATAGATGTAGTTAAGTTGTCA
>DWPV01001981.1:0-18557 GCA_018251915.1 Urbanus proteus proteus
CTTACTTGAATCCGGAGGGGGATCTTCTTGCGGGAACATCTCAAATCGGCCATTATCTGGAATGTTAATTTAATATAACTAAAAAGAAGAACGAAGAAGAACTAGAAATTGACTTAAAATGCACGTCACGTTATGTTAATGTTAATTATATTGATAAATTAATATGAGCTTTATGGAGTTATTTAACAGTTATTATTATACAGTATTTTATAATTATACCTAACGACAGTGCAGACGGGCTACCCGATGGAAAGTAGTGACCGTCGCCTATGGACATTTGCGACACCAGAAGGGTACATCGCCGACTTTGAAGGAGAGCTCTTTATGCACCTTTTTTTACACATATAATTCAGATTGATTTTATTCATCGTATCGCTAAAAAATCTTGCGTTTACTACACAGTAAAATTAAAATATTTAAATACTCAGGTAAACTGTACAAGTCAGTTTAATTACAATATAATTTCCAGTGTATGTTAATTAAAAGTATATTTTTTAAATTTAATGTTAATCTTACTTGACGGGGGACCATCTTGTGGAGACCTCACATACCGGACATCTAAAAATTAAAATTATTAATTATCAGTTAATGTAATTTGACGACCCGCGTGGCGGTACGGTTACCGTACTGGTCTGATGGGCAATGGATCTCGGGTTCGATTCCCGGCCAGACAGACATAAACGATGAATTTAGATTTCTGTTCTGGGTCTGTGTTTTTATGTATTCGTGTATGTGTGTGTCCATGGCACCCTCGACACAGGAGAAAATCCTACTGTGGGGCTATGAGGGTAGAAAGCGTTAAAAATATTAAGTCATTGTTGCTGGCTATAAATATTTCTATCACTTAATAGAAAAAATGTTACAACTATAATCTATATAAGGCAATACAGACTACGGATACATAGCCTTGAGGACTAAGTTAGAAAGTCATTTAAGAGAGCAAACAGAGCTTCCCATTCAAAACAACAGCTCAAAGTAACACAAACATTGCTGATACTTTATACAACTACTAATTTCTACCTCTATATACTGATACACAATTTGATGCACTTAAAGATGGTGTACGATTAAGTTTATCTCCAATTTCATTAAGAGAACATGATATTTAAACATCAAATAAAACGAGTATAGACAAAACAGAGTAATAAAATTGGTCTTTAAAGTTTTAAATAGCAAGAGATTAATGATACGAAGCGGTCGCAATACCTATAATAAAAAGACAAAAGCGAAAAGATTTAAATAAACCTTTTAGACAATCGTAAAAGCTACTTTTAGTAAGGCTTTGCATGTTCGCATAATTAAAAAGCATATTCCACAAAAGGTCAAGAACGAACGAGACATGTGTTGGCATTTAAAAGCAAACTTTGATGTACTTTTTGTCTACCATTTATCACACCGAAGCTAAATATTATACAATACATAATTATAGTCGTATTAGCTTAATTAACAACAGTAGGCATACTGACGTAAGATTTATTGATACGATAGGAATGAAAAGATTTTCGGACTTTGCTGGAATGCTTTGAACAAATAGAATGGTCTTAATGTATTTTTGAGTATTTTTATCAGATTATACAAATGAAAAATATTCATGGAAATAAGAGGCGAAATAAGAAAGTATATAAGTAGAATGGGGCAGGGTTTCGATCATTGGAAAAAATGGATCAGCGTTGATAAACTTATATTCATGGGTAATACACAGTTTGAGACAGACTTATGGGTGGATTTTGAAAAAGCGTCGCAAACACTATAAGTCAGAAATAAGTAGGCAGTGTCGAAGATACCATAATAAACACCATGACGTTCTTCCATCTTTAATACTTAACCACTACATCTAACATGCTACTAATTAGTTTGCAATGAATACCCAAAGTCTGGAACATAGCAATCGAAACAAAACAGCGCTTTATCACTTATTCATAACTCAAGCAACGCTTTCATAACGCCACTTAAACATTATTACCTTAGAAAACAACATAAAGGTTATCAGACAAGGTCTCAGTCATGTGAGTGTTGTATCTTATCGTGTAGTAGCTTCAACGCCCCATGTTTACACTATAAACTTTTGATACGTTTCCTCCCTTTGTTTTGATAACAGCGTGTTTTATGGACCAGATAAGACATGCTAAGCTTTACTGATACGAGTATTATAAGCAGACATGCGAAGAACATTCCAAAGTTGCTTGACATAGGTATATTTACAAGGGACAGAAATAAAACAACAAACGTTTATCTCTGGAACTGTTTTGATAACAGATAACAGAATTATTCGTAGATGTGGGTGTGGTCTATTGATATAATGATGATGCCATGAATTTCTAATTTACATTTCAAATATTGATAACGCGGATTTGTCGGTGACCAAAGGTATAAGAAACATACATATATTTTTTTTAATTAGAAGGAATCGTACTCAATTGTGTTTGAATCGTAATAAATTAGTTAATTTTAGAAACAATGGAGAGTGTTAAATTTATAGAGTGTACATTAATATGTGCAGCATTCAATTATAATAATCAAATCCTTTCTATTTATAACAATTAATTTAGTACAACCGAGAATGCCTTAAAAGCCTCTAACATTGTAAGTAAACATTTATCTAGTTTGTAGGTCAAAGAACCGAAACAGTGTTCTAGTTCAAGACTTGATCTTGGATCGTAAATCACATGTGTATACGTGTGTAAAGCCTAGCTCGTTGGGATTTCTATTCGTAAATACAACCTATCTGGATTTACTTTAAAATTTTTAGCCAACTGTCTCAAAATGAGGCCAATGTTTTTTTATGATCGCCTGTACCATTAATGACGTAACGATTTTTAGTATGAAGTGTTGTTAAATATCACTTCGTCTTAGAAATGTCAACCAATAGCTTATTATAAGCTTACTCACTGTTTAGACTTAACAGCAATTTCCTAAAGCTTCTTCGAAACAGCGTGCTTTTATGTGACAATTGTTTACCTGTACGAATATGGAATTTCAATTTTCTCTTCTGTATTTTTTTAATTTGTATAATTGTATTAGTTTCTGCCTTGTATTGCTGGATTGTTGCAGACTTCTTATATCTTTCAAAACATATTGAAGACGTTTTCCTCTTATAGACTTGTTTTAAATACAAATATCTCTAAACTAGTAATATCTTTCTTAATAATACCGTTTCATTCTCCATCCTCGTCTCTCCACGCAAACGAATCAACGTCACGACCTACTTCAACATCGAAGCGAGGACTAAGTTATATATCATACGTACCTATGTATGATATTTTTACTAAATAAGCTTCTCGATTTGGTCCGATCGTGGTCAGCTGACTCACCGATTCAAGTTTGTTCAAATCTGTGACGCGAAACGGGTTTACTATAATTATGTGTTTAAACCGCTTAGCTTTTGAATTTTCAATCAGAACGATAATAACCACATAACAGGCAACTCCTTTGATAATAATGATTTGAACATTAGTAATCAGTTTGTTCTCTGTGTTTAACGCCAGCAAAGTTTCGAAGCGTTCGAAAGTAACTAAAAAAGTTGCGCAATTGAAACAATTGACAAATATTTTTTCACAGGTGCTTAAAAGAGTTAAAAGATTGGTTAGCTATCCAAAACTAATATTACTCATTCGTTATGAATCTCGTGAGCAAACATCCGTAAGTGCACCGGAGTAGAAAACACTCAAAACATTGAACGAGTGTATAGATTGTGTAGTCTAGTACACAACTTGTAGACTTAATACCAATACATCCAAAGTTTTATACTAATCTATATACTTACATTTACTTTTCACAAATAATTGTGCCCATTTTTTTAAATGCGATCATATCTATGCATAACTTTTTTTAGGCTGAAAACGCTTCCTACACTCATAGCCCCACAGTAAGTTTTTCTCCTTTGTCGTAGATGCCATGGACACATAATTATATTTGAATACACAAACACCCAGAACAGAAATCTAAATTCATCATTTAGATGTCTATCTGGCCGGGAATTGAACCCGGGTCAGCGCGTCAGACCGGTAAGGTAACCGTTCCGCCACTGGGTCGTCAATAACTTGACTGGCCACTAACATTTTGTAGACAAAAAAAAAAAAAAATATTTTAGCAACATACCTAACGATAATGTATCTCGTAGGGTAGGCAAGTTTTACATCAAGCAGCTTTAGCATTGCTTATCATTATTTTACTATAAACCGCAAAAGAGTTGAAAGAGCAATCATTAATAATATACTTTTGCGGTTTTACTCTCGAGGTTAGCCAACATTTCCGGGTACTGCTAGGATGTCTTCAAGGTGGGAATGGACAACTTCTAGGCAAACGTAAACCACTATCCAAACCACATACGAATCTTATAAATGAAGTCAGACAAACAGCTATCAATAACGTAAAAATAATAATTATTATTATAACTCCGAAAGTCAGCTTTAATTTGATTGTAACGCCTTCACGCTTTAAGTACTCCGCCGATCGTCATGAAATTTTGCACACACATTACCAAGAATGCAGAAAAGGGCATAGAGTACCTTTTATTCCGAAAAAAGATACTACTCCTGAGAGATACCGAAAAAACTTTTGAACCTATTACCTACCTGCTCCTTGATATAATAAATATATATTGCATTATAGCTGAAGCACACAGTCCAGACTAGTATAAATAAGAATGTACATATACACATTAACGCGAGCGAAGCCGCATGTAAAAACTAGTTAAGTAATATACTCACTATTAATAATACGTTTTTACGTACCTCATAGGCAGTAATGAAGCACCGAGGCTTTTCCTTGTCAGATATTAGTTAATTGTTCCCAACAAGGTTAGTAATTAAAAGCGGTTTAGTTAACGCTAATCAAAAACCCTTTGTTAGAATATTTATAAAGTTAGATTTACGCGAGATAAGCTTCAGCGGAATACAGTATTCATATTATATTAATTAGGGAACTAAGTTAAATGAGCATGCAGTCCACCTGATGGTAAGTGGCAACTGCTGCTCATTGACATCCATAATCAACCCCAAATAAGACTACCTGAGTTTGACGATAGATGCGTTGCTACCCGTGAGGAATGAGTTGGAACGCCTCTTATAAGTATGTCTCCCTAACCACACCCTTCAGACCAGAACACAGCAGTGCTTAATGGTGCTGTTATAAGGCAGAAATAGGTGTAGCGATGGTGCGGAGTGGAACCACAATTGGCTTCTACCACCTCTTAAAGTCCTACTACTACTATTATTACTACCCAGTATATTATTTTTACCCATAAGTCGACCGTCGAAGTTTTCTATCTTATTTAATGCTTCCAAATTACATAGATAGGTATATTTTATACAACATCATAGTATTAGAATAACCAGTCAATTTATCTTTAAAACTAGTAATGATAATTTGACATTCAAATGTGGGTTTGCTTGATATTAAAAGGTTATTTGATATGAAAATTAGGCGTCATTTGTTAGCTAAAGTGTAATTTATTTTGAGAAGATTAACTGTAGCCAATTAGTATTCTTTCCTTCGCACAGGTTATCGCTATTTCTGAGAAAATAATACGGATTAATTCGTGTTGGGGGAGTGTGATCACATGTGATTTAGGAGTCAGTTATGTATGTTTACGGGTTTACTAAAACCCGGGGTTTACCCGTGTTCAGTAAAAGTAAAAATGTTTTTTTTTACCAAAACAATAAATTGTTTCTACATCACAAATAAGCTGCTCGGGTGTAGAAACAGTGCAGTTTCAATACATTAATCAAAACAAATTAAAAACCTTCTTTTGAAGTCAGTTTAAAAGATTACAATCGATTAAAATTAAGCGAACGAAAAGCTACATTTAAACATAATCAAAAATTAAAATCTTAATCTCATTTTACTAATATTTTATTAATTCTAGGTACTTTGTTTGTTGTTTAAATTAATTTAAAACTAAACTTATTTTTTTAATTATTTTTTTTTACTTAACACAAAAGACTCATATAAATTGCATACACTTAATCCAGTCAATCACGAATCGCTTTTAATCCGTCAGCACCACTCAGCATCCAAGCTGCCTTTCCAAAATTATGCTTGCATATGCATGTCACACAAGATAAATTAACTACGGTAACCGCGGTACTCGTTTCGTATCGGTGTCGCCACGATTGCGTACTTCAACTTATGGACACGTTACTTGTATATTTATTATATTTTGCAACCACTTTAACATTCGACGTTACTATAGTGCGTATATTACGCGGTATAAGCTTTTTGTGTATTTTTTTTGGAATTTACGGGCTTAAAAGTTAGCTATAGTTGCGAAAATCTCATCAAATCAATGGAATTCCTTACGTAAAGCTGCTAATGCTTGTTTGTATACACTCCTGTTTCACCAACATTTCTGTTTACAAAATCCCATCAAAATTTATAGAGCCACTTATAAAGTAAACCCGGACAATGTGAAATAAAAAACGTTTTATTGTTTTGGGGTTTTAAATGTCAAAAAAATCCCTGAAGTTAACGAAACGTTAAAATAGGTTTTGATAAAATAATATATTTTGCTACATAAAATATTATTGGCTGTTTTATAATTTCAAATTGCAATATTCAATTATTTTTTAAGATTATTTATTGGTATTTTTTTATTATTTTTTTTTTATTATAGCTAATTGCAGTTTTTTATTATTTTTTATTAAGATTAACTATATATTTTCTTATCTGAATTTATTAGTCTTTCATCAGACCAAATTGAAAGGGTGAAGTTTATCACAAAAAGCCTTTACATACACAAACAGTTTTTCAAATTTACTAGTTTGTCTGTTACAACCTTAAATAAATTTTGTCGGGATTTTCAAAAAAAAAATTCAAATTTGCTTGTTTGTCTGTTCGAACCTCAAAACTTAACTGAATCATTTGTCGGGTCTTTCAAACGAAATAAAAGTAGAACGATCGCATCTCATGCTGTATGCAAAGTATTGCGGACTCATTGAAGCAAGTGTTTGTTTTGCAGTGGGAATCAGTTGGCGTGTACAGCTATATAGTCCGTTGTTGTTACCGCAGTCTGGCGAAACGAATTTTGGCTAACTTTGAAACAGCAAGCTTTCTAACTGCAAGTTATGGTTTGCCCGCATGTAGTGCGTTTCATCAAAATCGATAGTGTGTATAAATTCCTTAAAAAAGAAAAGAAAGAAGAAGAAAGAAAAAGAAAGAGAATAGAAAAGATTATTTGATTCAATCTAAATATATTAAATAGCTTATAAGTCAAATATGATTGCTGATTACGCTTACGATTCCGTATTCTCTAAGAAAATATCCTAACTCTAAACCGTAAACTATAAATACAAACTATACACAAATAATATAAACATTTATTAAAATTAATAATTTAGTTAATAATAAATTGTAAACATTTGTCAAATAAACCATGGACCTCGAATGTATATATTTCGCTAGACAAAAATAACTTTAACTAAAACTAGTAATAACTGCAACATTTAGTAACTAAGTTAGTTCAGAATGAACAAGAGAACCGCTATCTAACGTTCGCAACGTAATAGCATCTGTTGTGAAATGTACGTTATAACTCTGGACAGGGGTTGCCAACATTTTTTTAATATCCTGTATATAAAAAATATATATTAAAAAAAATTTAGTACGATAATATATGGGAAAAAGTATTTTCTTAAAAATGAGCCCTTTCCTTTAGCTTGACATGCATAGTTAGTTTTCAGAATTTGATCCTTATAAGCAATAGTATCAGATGGCGCAATAATACAAGGTGTGTTTTTTTTTTCAAATGAACATTTTCCATTCCCGGCTAAGAAAATACATTTTTTTTAAAACTAATCACCTGCAATGCAGTTTTACTTTTTATCAAAATCGCCCATGTAAGTCTTCTCAGCATTTTCGCTAATCCTCTTACTCTTAAAATAATATCTCTTTCTAAATACTCTCTCTTTAGATACTCTTAGTAGTTACAATGCTATATTCGTTTTTGTATCTGTGTATTATTTTTCTAAAAATAGATTAATTCGAGTGATAACCCTATGAACTGGCTTACAACTGGAACACCTAAAGGTCTGTTGTTTACAAGCTTAGAACTTTACTTGCCCTTTACACTTTAAGCACTGAATCCGAAAAAATAGAATGCGCTTAGATTAGAATATTAGTATTTAATATCAAATTCTAATATCTATTATTCTAATTCTAAAATAAAAATAATTTTCGCAGCAAATTTTTTCGTACTAATGAGCAAAACTTTTCTGGGCAACAACATCAACAACAATAACAACAACAACAACAAAAAATAAGACATTTTTGACATGGTAAAGTCACATTTCATTACTTTTAAGCGTAAGATATCCCTTAGGTACGTATCTTTCCTTAAGATACATTCAATTAAGTTTAGAACTAAAACTGAAAGAAAATATAAATTTGCCGCTTTGGACACACACAGACACACACAAGCCTAGGAACTTTAGTGTTTAACACATACATAAACATACTGTGTATGCCTACCCGCATTAAAAATAAAACATATTTTTACAAAGTTGTCGGCATCTTCAAACGCCGTGACATGTCTTTAAAGCCTCAAATTGCAACAAACGATTCCTTTAAAAACATAATAACTAGAAAAGTGTCTGATACACATATTAAATACTCAGTTCAATGAAACCGTTCAATGATGCAAAACAAAGCGCCATTGAGTTTTAAAATGAAATAAAAACTAACGCTTCCTCACCTACTGTTTACTAAACAGAAGTTGGAGACTAATTTCAAAAGTAAATTTATTCCGGACAAAAGCCTTAGGACTCGAGATGAGTCAGGGACCTTTTCACTCGTTGCATTGTTTATTCTCGACGCAAACCAGTTCTTAAACGGTTTTCCCTAACATTTTCGTTACACAGTCGAAAAATTCAATGTTCTTGAATATTCATAGTAACGCGTTACATGAATTATGAATGTAGTGAAGTGAGGTTTTATAGCCGTCGTGGCTTTGTAAAAAAACAAGTTCTCGGCCGCTGATTTTGCTGATAAATATGTACAAGCCGAGATCAATTAATTTAACTTTCCCCGCAAAACTGCTAAAAGAACATAACATCAATCAATGAAGCAAACGACAACGGAATAATATGACGGTAATGTTATAATAGTAAGGTAATCAAATATGAGTCGTAAGTTCATTAAGAGAAGGCTTTCTCCGCATCCAAGTTATACAATAAAGCATAACTGTAAACATCCGCTCTTACCTCTGCTTAGGCAAGTCCGTTAAAATTCCGGCACACTGCTTTAAAACACTAACACTTATTCGATTTTAGCGAGTTGATCGAGCGTCAGATCAGATCTCCGCACCGTTACACGTCATAATGTGTGTCAAATCAAGAGAAATGGGTACCAGCACTTGAAAACAGTCGAGCACAGACACTGAGGTTCACAACACAAAGTTTTATCGAGTGTTCGCAAGCACTTGTCACTGGGAAAACTTTTGAGTGAATTCGTTGCGCGCGCGACGTTCGCCGAGCGGTCGCGCAAGCGTCGTGCGCTTACCTCTCTCTCGTCGAAGCGACTGGCGCGGCGCGGTGCCCTCACCTTCGGTCGCGCGGTTGCCCGTTTCGCAACGCAACACAGCCTCAGCGGTTTCCTTGCAGAATATCTAGTTGCATGGCAACTGGAAAAATGAAACGTCAGGACTAGTGAAAACCCACTGCAGATACACGAAAGTGCCTATCATGCCTGGATTACCTTAACAATGAAGTCGCGTGTACGGCAAGCCATAACGCCGCGCACACAAAAGTTAACTTCTCCGCTTGAGTTTTTGTATTTCAATAGCCGAGAGTACTAAAGAATCCGTTTACAATACCGCCAAAGAGCATGTCAAGCGGCGTTTCCATTTTTATTTCCATCGACACACAAAAGTGGGTTAATCGTTCATATCGTTTGTACCGACCATGTCAGAAGTCGTAAACACAGGTCTACCTTCGAAATCGAGATCTGCGAAGTGTGACAAGTGCTCAATGACTTCGCTATACTTACTCGACACTTGCTGGTTTTTCTGTTTGAGTTTCACTTTTGATTTTTAAAACACTCGCCAATGTTTTGCAGACCTTGAGTCATGTTACAGTTGAATGTTTTAGCTTAAACACTTAATGATTATAATTTTGTAAAATATAGTAGTTCTAAGTATGGAACTATTCGGATTGCGTGTGTGACGCAATGGATAGGTATAGTAGATTTGTAGAGCCGCTCTTCCTATAGGTACACGCGACCATGACGCTTTGTGCTTTTGTTCAAATTTTAAAAGCATAGCTTAACGATTATAACTGTTTTAACTAATGTAATCCGCATTACGCAGGCGCATTTATAAGTTCTTGAATCTAAAATAAACATTTTCCTTAAGGAAATCTTAAAGTATCCGTCTCAAGACGTAAGCCAATCCTGCACTGTCGTGTAGACACAAATCCCAGTGTCTTGTCGGGATCAATCTGCTCCAGAAACTATTACCTAACGTAGTCCAATATTAACTGACAACGTCTGTCTATAAATCATTACATGACCGTCGTCAACCTATTATTGACCCATTGCTGGGCACGGGTCTCCTCTCATAGTCAAAGGGATTCAGGCCTAAGTCCACCGCGCCAAGTGCTAATTGGTAGACTTTGGGGACCTTTTTTTAAGAACTCTCAGATGGTTTCTGGGATTGAATTTAATTTGAACCTCGTACCCCTCAGATTGAGAGGCCAAGTTTCAACCATTGCTTTTACATGCCATCACGGCATTACATGACTGACATTGATTCAAATACAATCACATCAAAACCGAATCAGGTCAAACCTTTCCCTCGATTAGGATTTCACACAAATAAGAACATAAACGCATAGGGTCTAACGGATGTTACATGTGTGATTGCAAGTAAAATTACAAGACGAGCGAGCTCGATGAGATTTAAATAGCATTTTACGTAATCGCCATTACTTATAGCGTGAGCAACACTGCTTATGGGGAAGGTAGCCATGGCTTTATTATTTTTGGGACATTCCACAATGTATATTAACTGTCAACCTTTTTTTGTTTAACGCTAAATATTTTTGGTAATGAACAAAGAATCTTTCTTATAAGTCAGATCAGTTAATCGGTTCTTACAGTCGGCATGTCATCTAACGGATTAACAACTGATACATGCAGTACTATGCATAATGGACCACAACCTTCACCCCAAGAGGCATACTCTCAACATCTGATGACAAATTATCAGATCCGCCCAAAAATTCACCGGTATTTCCATAGAGACATTAATTATGGTATTACTATCTGATGAAACAAATTAATATTTTAAAAATTCTTATTGAGAAACAAAAAAGGAATAATTTAAATGAAACGAAACTACGGATTTCAAGTAGGCCCATATTTGATATTGATTGCAGCGACCACAATAAGTTGAAATAATTATTGTTCGTTGTTCTTTCTCAAAAGATAATCACGATACCGTCCCGCCTTTAAAAAAAGTGTGGTTACAGTATTTATAGGTAAAGCCGACGTATGCATGAACGTGGTGAAATTTTAATTACAATAATTGACTTTAATGTCACTAGCACCGCATTTTGTCCGTGATTTGTAATTAATTTGATCGGTCAAGTTACCATATGTGGTGAAATTGTAATTGCCTAAAAAATTATTTGCTTTGAATTTTGCCTTCGTTATGTTAAATCACAATTTCATAGAAGAAGCCTTTATTTAGCTTTAATTGGAAGAACTATTAAGTCGTCATTTACCTTTCACTCCTTGGAACTTCAGAATATATCGATGGCTTCCGAGTAAACTATCGTATGTCTAAAAAGTCAATTTTACAGGAGAGCAGTTTAAAGATAATTTTATGCACCACACCTTCAATATTAAACTTTTAAAAATATTTTTTACCTTTAATATTTTTTAAGTTCTATTTGCCTTATATGTAACGATAAAAACAATTTATTAACAGTTTGAGAATATCTTTAAACTGCTCCCCTGTAAAGTTAAACTTTCTAGACATACGATGGTTTGCTTGGGAGCCATCGATATAATTATGTACTCAAAAAAAGTAACCGTTCTGTAACCACTGCCTTTAACCGTGCGCATTGGTAATCACGTTATGATAATTACTGAAATTGTCCTGCCCCATATACTTAACTCCTTAACTGAGAAAGACTGGTTATCTAAAACTCATTGTAAAAACGATATCCAAATAATATGTATTTTATTTTTAATTCTACTCATTGACAATTATTCTCATTCAGTTAGAAACATATAAGCCCAATGCAAAAAAAAAAACTTAAGTCACTACGTGAAATATGGCAGTATAGAGAATCCTATAATCTATAAGAACGTCATATTCTTACAATGCCTTCTTTAATTGGCCGAATAAACCCGAGTCTTCAAGAGCTAAAAATACAAATAGAACAGCATATTCCAATATGACTATAAAACCACTGTAACTAGTTTGTTTTATCGTTAAGCTTTTTACATACATTGATGCCATGGAAAAGTGTGACAGAAGGAAGTGGCATAGGAGCAGTAGTATGGGGACAGATGTAGACAAACAAACACATAGAAATCAGTACCTATTTGTATGCTGACCACTAAGAAATCTGCATTTTTATTGGTTGCCTGGTTGCTTTACTTTCCGAAAAACAAAAACTTTTCTCAATGACAGGCAAGCTGACGTTAAGTAGGCAACGCTGATCATACTGGTAGTCGTCTCAATTCGTCCACGTGCCATTTCCAGTCGTCTCTTTCTTTCATGATTGATGCAGTAAACGGTGTATTGTAAGTTCGCGTGACCGGTTATATGCGACTCATTTGTTTTATTCTAGTTTGATTGCCCTTCATGTGAAATTTTGTTATATCCTTCGCTAACGTCTGCAAATTGATGCGTGCTATATTTGGTTTTGACTCCATTATCATCATTTTGCCGTTTATCATCATTTTCATATGTATTCGTTTGGCTAATCTGTTCCATGTTAAGACTTTTGACAAATTCGAAAAGGAGAAGGTTCTGTGTTCGTCTGTATGTACTTTTGAATACTCTTAAGAGCCGTTACGTTAGATAAATTTTATTACAAAATCAAAATACCCGATTGCTTAACAAAAATATCTAAAAAGGAAAAAGCACTTGTACCTACTACATGTTGAAGGCTGTAACAAAAATTACAAAAAAAAAATTCGTAATACTACGTTAATAAGCCAGAGCAGTAAGTAATATTCATCAAAATATAATTCGACTAGCTAATCCCCGCGGTTTCACTAGTAAAAAGTAAAAAGGAATAGGTACTTTAAACATAACTGAAACCCCGCTCTGCCGCGAAGCGGCTAACATGAGCGTGGAAAGGGCTAGCACTTTTTTCAAAAAATTAAGTATCCTTTATTACGCCTTGGAATTTTAGCTATCTTCCAGTGAAAGTCCCGTCAAATTAGTTCGGCCGTTTAGAAGATTACCTCAGTGAGACAGAAAAAAATGCATTTTTTATAGGTATCGTGTATACTGTCATATGCATTTGGTAAAAAGTTCTTGTTTTGAAATCACAAACACACACTTCAATTTTATTTATTTCTATAGATTTCACCTTAACCCAAAGACAGTATGGGTTATGAGTTTAGAAAGCGTCTTCTGTTAAATAATTCCACCCTATAAAGGCAAATCCAATTTGTATGTCACAGAACAAAAAGTTCAGTAATTAAAATATCCGACATGTCGATCGGTGAAACCCAATGTAATAATGTGAACATTGAGACACGTATTACTACATTCTTATTTAATGATAACCTCTCTTCTCTGAGCCAAATACACGTATGTATGGAAACGTGTTGCTTAAGAAAAAGCAATCTATTGTTTATGAATACTTCCTCTATGCACAGTTGTTCAAACAAAGACGAGACGCTGGAACGTGGTTATATTATAGACGTTTTATTGTGCGGCTTTCGGTTCGTCGCTGTCAGTTTTAATTTTCATAAGAAAAGGTATGCATAACCCAATAACTCAATAGTTGTTTAAACGTAGGAGCTGTTTGCATCGACTATGGCTCTACGGAGTATTTATGATTTATAACAGCTGTGTTAAGCGCTGCTGTGTTTCTTTGTTTGCGGGATATAATAGAGAAGATAAGGAGATAGAGATAGAAAGAGAGAAAGGAGGAGGAGATAAGAGGAGGCGACCGTCGTGGCGGAACGGTTACCATACCGGTCTGACGCGCAATGAGTCCCGGGTTCGATTCCCGGAAAGACACACATCTATAGATAAATTTAGATTTCTGTTCTAGGTGTGCGTGTTTGTTTATTCGTGCATGTGTGTGTTGATGGCTCTCACGACACGAGAAAATCCTTCTGCGGGGCTGTGAGTGTAGAAAGCGTTTAAAAAAATAAGGTAGAGACACGAAATTGTCTAACTTAGTCGTAGCAGGTCGTAGTAAGTATTGCAGTTTCAGACATCATAACACTCCTTACAAATTTGAAGTTAGTCAAATTTAATTATCCGAGGCGTTCCAATATAGTTCTCATAGATAGCAATACATCCATGGTCAACCTTGAGTATAATTCTAATCTTAATGGGGTTTGCATTGTGGTTTATAACAATTCAAAGTAATATGTGGATCAAGAATGGTATAAACGTAATTATTACAAAGTGTAAATTGAACTGAAGTGACGTGAACCCAGCAAAGTTGTTCTTTCCACAGTTTAATGTAGGAGCAGAGTATCTGGGTCGATTGTAACAGGCGATGCGCCGGCGACTATACATCCGGCTTCACGTCGAGGACCGTACAACTTACGTCGTTTATACACATCAATACGTTACTGTACCAGTAGTGGGCATAGTCTCTGAAAACGAGAAGAATGGTACATAAACATAATGTAGAAGAAGAGTTAGATGATTAAAATCAAGACTTGATTTTCTTCATTGTGATTGACACTCCATTGTTTACTAACTTTAAAAACAATTAAGGTACCTATTAAACGACCGTACTTTGACTTTGTCATGTCATTAAAATTAGGTAGGAATCCAATCATGTTCGGTGTTTATTACAGACTAGCTGATCCCCGCGGTTTCACCTACGTTAAAGAAATAAAAAGGCATATATATTTAAACATAAGTGATAGCCAGCCCTTCCGCGTATAAATGTGGAGCAACGCTATTGTATTTTTCGAAAATTAAAGTAGCCTATATGTTACGCCTTAGACATTCAGCTACATTCAAGCGAAAGCCCCGTTAAAGTCGGTCTAGTCGTTTAGAAGATTACTTCAGCCAAACAGACAGACAGACGGACAGTATGACAGACAAAAAAAAATGCATTTTTGTCGTAGGTTTCTTGTGTACTTTTAAAAATGATTTTTTATACATTTGTATAGATGTTCGTGGTCGGAATTAACCACCACCAATCATCACCATCAGTTTGACTACATATTCATTTTCATAAAATTACTTGACGACCCCCGTGCCCCATGGCGGAGCGGTCTGGCGCGCAGTGGGTCTCGGCTTCGATCCCCGGCTGGATACATATCTGAATGACGATTTTATATTTCCGTTCTAGGTCTGGGTATTTGTGCATTCATCTTTGTGTGTCATTGGCACCCACAACACACGAGAAAATTCTACTGTAGGGATGTAGAACGCGTCTTATTAGGTAAATTATGTCGAATATTCCATTTCAAATCGATTCTGAATAATGAATTATGAGTCTTACTGACAACCAGGTTAACTGTAAGCGTGTAAGCCATTACTTATCTTATAAAATGTTAGTTAGTCAGATGTTACATTTTACATATTGCTCTGTCATTTCACATATTGCTGCGCTACATTCCTCTATACTTACCTACATTTAATCAATAATTCTAGGTCAATAGTAACAGGTAATATACATTGCCAATGAATACATTATATCGTTATCATAATATAGGTATTATAATATGGTATCTTTAAAATAAGCCTTTTAAACTTACGAAATAAAACTTACCTACTACTTATCGAAATTAAATCAAAAGCCGTAAGCATTCGGGTCCATCAAAAGATCAGCTCAATACGTTCGAAATCGAATCATATATGATTGAAATCACATCCCTAAATATTCAAATGATACTGACATCCTACCTTATGGTAAGTCACCTGTATCTACCGCGAGTGGACAATTGTATAAAAGTGTATAAGTTAGGTTACCGATACCACATTCGTATTTATTACATTTTTAAAAAGTAACTACTATATTTAAGCAAGTGGTGTAAATACCTGCTCTATTCATGCGATAGTTTGCTCCTAGAATTCCTTTAAACTAATTGAGACGAAACTTTGATAGTGTCACTAAGATAACGTCGATAATCGGAAACAAATCGAAAAAAAGATGGCCGTCGCCATTCACCACTTTATCCGGCCAACGAATTTTATATCGTTGCTCGGTTACACAACGCCAAAAATATTTAACTTGTTTTGCTTGCAATTGGTCCGATCATCTGTACCTTTCATTGGCCGATTGACCACTATAACTTGAACCTCGAATACTTTATTTTCAATTTAAGCCTCACAACTAAGAAAGGTCTGGCACGAATGGCCGTTAACAAGTAATTACATCATAGATTGTCAGACAGGAAATAATATGCAAAAAATCTCATGTGCAAAGACTTGTCTCTATCTAAAAAGGTGTTTTATTCATTTTTGATTCGCTATGTAGGTATGCATATTTGAGAGCTGCAAGAAAAGAGCGTGGGTCGTGTATATTTCCAGACAAGTCTTAAAATGGTTTTATTTTTAACGACTAAACTTATTCTAATTATATTGCTGTAGTATTTTAATATCTTATGCTGCACACCATTTTAATGTTCGCTGCAGATAATTTTTGTCACAAAGACATTTTGATATTTTTAAAACAGCAATAAATGTTTAAAAGCCAAATTTCTTACAGTATTTAGAAAAAATCTGCGATGAAAACACGGTAAGTGATTTATGCAACGCGTAGTAGACTCTCCATTATTTTCTTTTTATCTTTTTATTCTGTTCTTAAATTTTCTTTTTATTCTTGATCTCGTTTTACATTTACGCCCGTCTTTCCATAGTAAAATTTTAGTATCTAAATGGTCCGCTAGGTTTGCTGCATGTAGATGTGTGGGCTTAAACGTAAACGAGGAACTATTCACAAAACGTAATAAACTTGTCATAGAGATACTGATGCAACCATTTTCAGAATCGCCATTTTCAACTAAAGAAACAACAATCAAATCGTTTACCTTTCGATGAAAATTTAATAGCAATTGTATTTAATTTGGATATTCCTTCCAAGATAATATTCATACACCACATTCTTTCCACACACATCATACTGAAGACTAACTAACCGAAGCTTTCGTTCAACAGATCACATTTGCTTCTTCATGATGACAGGCGCTTATACGAGTATTTGTTGAAATGGTTAGGTCTAATGAGAAACAAGTTTGAATTAGAAACTTACCGTGAAGAATATTTTTTACATACTAACTCAATGAGTTGTTAACGGCCTAAATTGTTTAGTACTTTAATAACAAAATAATTGGAATAATCAAACGATATACCTATGTAGGTTTGGCATTGGCAGTATCGAAAAGAAACAAAAATTAATCTGTTGCTCCTCAAATCTCGAGCAAAAAAGAAAATATATTGCGAAGTCTTTAAATCGCACGTGGCTAGCACAGTGGGTTGTGACCTAAATCCTCATCACATGAAGACAAAGTACCCAGCGATGGAACAATAATTGGTTGATGACGAATACGCTAGCATCTTGATTTATCATTTCATCTACCTATATGAACGTAAGTACTGCTTTGTGGAACGAATGCACAAAATTATTAGTCTTGCAGCGTAATTATACATCAGGCTTGGAGCAGATATATCATTTTTCACGCCAACTATCAGCGCCCAAATCTGGTTTACCGAAATTGCTCTTACGGTACTGTTCCGATCGCAATCAGCATCGTTCGATTCGTTCCAATACGGCGGTTCATTCTCTTAATCGCTTAACCCAGTTTTAATGGCCGCTTCATCGCGAATTGACGACAAATAACAATCGTTAATCAATTTTGCCAAGAAAGAGAAATTTGTGGCTAATTAAGTAACAGCATCTAGAAAGTGGCTCCCTAAGCTGATTAGCTAAGATTAAATTTATCTGACAATTTGATGTTGAGGCTGCAGATAAAAGAGAGAGGCGTTGCGTTAAATGTCAGCTGTTGATGTACTCTCGACGGACAAGCAGTAGCCTGAAGTGGGATACTTGATCCGTCTAGCTAAAATTATTATCGCCAGTGACGCAATGTGCTCATCAAGTTTTTTTAACAACCTCCTTTTTAACGACTTACTTTTGAATGTTTGCAATGTGACGCCTATTATACAAATCGAAATAAAAAGAAACACAAAGATTAAGTCTGATACTGATATTAAGCTGTTTGTCAGATAAATAATATAATTATAGTAAATGCTGAGTATAAACTTGTAGAACTAACTTTTTATTATTGTAAACAATATATATGTTATGGACCGAGTGATTAATCGGTCATTATACACAATGCCCGGGCAGTTTGAATAATGCCCAATATGAAAGGTCAATATGATAACAACTATAGAATTA
>DWPV01001982.1:0-18554 GCA_018251915.1 Urbanus proteus proteus
TGACGGGACTTTCACTGGAGGACAGCTGAAGGTCTAAGGCGTAACATAGGCTACTTTAATTTTCGAAAAATCCATTATCGCGCGCGTCGTCGAGGGAGAGTGGGATGACATTTTTGTTTAAATACGTATATTTTTTACTTTTTAAACGTGGGTGAAACCGCTTGGATCAGCTAGTTAAAATGTGACTGTTTATTTTTCCCGTTAAGTTGAGACGCATGCGGAGTTGATTGCGGAGTATTGTAGACCAAGCAAATTATTGGTATCCCTATTATTTCCCTGGTCTTTATTGAAAAAACCCCTTAGTTTTTAATCTAAGGCGGGTTTTACATTCGTTGACTTGCAAATCATTTTAAAAAATTCGAGTAATTTTTTTAAATAGGAATTTTTCGATGTTTTTTTTATTTATATTCGAATGCGAGGGATATATTATATGCCTTCGCTGGGTTCCTCTGGGAGCCACGAGCTGTAATTTCGCTTTGCACTGGAAGCGTCATCACTCGATAGCCACGAGTCGTGACGCCAAGCAAATTCACTTTGTGCTACAAACGTCAGCGTTAAGCGCTAAAAACAAACGTAAAATTCCGTTATTACATGTATGTCTAAGAAATTTCGCTGCAAATTGTAGCTAATTTTCTTGAAATTTGTTTTAAATTTCTGTTGAAACGAATTTCTCCTATCTCTCGGGTGAATCACGATATAAAACTTTTCTAACAAACCATATATGGTACCTATGCTTTATTGACACACTAGCTTTTGCCCGCCGCTTCGCACGCATTAAATTGCATATAAACCTTCCTCTTCAATCACTCTATTTACTTATTAAAAAAACTGCATCGAAATCGGTTTAAATAGTTTTAAAGATCTGAGCATACTTAATGACAGACAACGGAATGCGACTTTGTTTTATACAATGTAGTGATAAAGTTTGTTCTTCGTAGGTTCGGCGCTCGACTGTTCCTCGGTGTAGGCATGTTGATCAACTCGGTGTTCGGTCTGCTGGTGCCCATCGCCGCTGAGGCCGACTACAAGTGGCTCATCTTGGTCCGCTTCATACAGGGTCTCGGAGAGGTGAGTCCATATTTTTTTGTCAGGGTTAAATTCACTCAGTGTATCTGGATTCCTATACTGCTAAACTGAAATCTTTGTTAGCAGTACGCATTTGGCCAGCGTAATTACTGGACTATTAAGAACCCTTTTAATTCTAAGAGGAGACTTATGCCCTACAGACAACACAGGATCAATGATAAATATTTGAAACACTGGCCGTTAATTTTTTACCTACTATTTAGTTGATACTGTAATTAATAAAAAAACATCATATATTTTGTATTTACTTTTTTCTCCAGGGGCCTATAGTTCCATGCTCTCACGCGATGTTGGCCAAATGGATTCCGCCCAACGAGAGGAGTCGGATGGGTGCAGCTGTTTACGCGGGTAAATATATCATTTGCACAGTATCGCACTATCATGGGATTTAGTTATTTGTAGTACTTAGGATACACTGACAAATTGCTACAGCTGGAGTCTTGTTCCGTTGGCTTACATTTATCTTGAGTTTGTTTATTTATTTTTAACTATTTGTTTGTGGTTATGTCTAATCAAAGGTTTTGAACAGTTTAAGATAACAGTTTCATAATAAACTATTAGTCAATAGAAACAGAGTAGTATTTCTCGTGTTTGACCTGAACAGACACGCCATCATATCATCAATAGCCAACACAACTTAACCTAACTCCCTCATTATCCGGCATTCAACTAACGAAGTAAAATACGATGGTTCTTCCAAATTCTTCTAATTGTGTGAAAAAACGCCAACTATATATAAAAGTTGCATCATTTTAAACTAAACTAAATATTACAGGCGCTCAGTTCGGCACAGTGATATCAATGCCGCTGTCCGGTCTTCTATCAGCGTACGGTTTCGCTGGTGGCTGGCCTTCCATCTTCTACGTGTTCGGCCTCATCGGGACCGTGTGGTGTCTGGGCTTCCTGTTCTTTGTCTCCGAGGACCCGGAGACGTGTCCCAGGATCAAGGAGACAGAGAAGAAGTATATCCTGAGCTCGCTGTGGGGCGCCGCGGGATCTAGCGTGAGTTTGCCGTTATAATCAATTTAATGTTTAAATTGTGTTATTGTATCTCTAATGCAAAATTTGATGAATTTAGTAGTTTCCTTAGTTTTAATGGTAAGTAGTTACTACCAAAGTAAGAATTTCTTTATAAACATAAGGTAATTTTGGATATCGGTAATCCACAAATAGGATTTGGGTCTTACTTGACACTAAATTACAATTCCTCGTGCGTCTGAATTACCAGAACAAAGTAGCGCTACAATGTTGTTATAAAGCGGAAACTATATTCTGTGTCATGAATACCCTTAAAATACAAAGAGATTCTAATGGTACGCAACCTCATGCCAGAAATCAAAATTCATAAATTTCCTCATATCTGGCCAAGGAACGAATCCGAAACCCTCATCTATGCAAATATTTAAAATTGAAGTGTCTGTTTATAATTTCAAAATAACATTTTTTACTCAATGCATATGAAAGTATACGATACATATAACGAAAATGCAATTAAAAAGTTTTTTGTCTGTCTGTCGGTCTGTCTGTCTGTCTGTTTGTCTGAGCTAATCTTCTAAACGGCTGGACCGATTTTGACAGGACAGCTGAAAGTCTAAGTCGAATTAACATTACCACACGCGAACTTCCACTGACTAGACATTTGTTCCACCAGTCACCAGCCATCCCGTGGACGAAGATCCTGCGCTCGATGCCGTTCTGGGCCATCATGCTGGCGCACATGGGCCAGAACTACGGCTACGAGACCCTCATGACCGAGCTGCCCACCTTCATGCGACAAGTGCTCCACTTCTCCATCAAAGATGTAAGTTATTCTTATACTCGACTAGCGACCCGCCCCGGCTTCGCACGGGTGCAATGCTGATTCTAAATATAATACAGAAAAACTGATGTTATTATACATAGAAACCTTCCTATTTAATCATTATCTATTTAAAAAAAACGCATCAAAATCCGTTACGTAGTTTTAGATGTAAGCATACATAGGGATATAGGGACAGAGAAAGCGACTTTGTTTTATACTATGTAGTGATCTACAATCATTGAAGCCTTCAGAAATGTTAGAACTAAAAACTATCTGTCTGAGATATAAGATTGTTTTATAACATTGAAGTCTGCGCTCGAAAATATAGGATAAGCCCTCCAAAACAAAGCGTTATATTCTATGAGACAGAAGAAGAAAACTAACAGACAGTTCAACAGGTAAAAGTAGTCACTGGCATCTGTAATTAAATTCATATTGAACAGATGGATTGACAAAGGCGATAACAATAATCTTTAATGTAAGTAGCATTCCATAGATAATTAGTTAAAATGACGAAAATTACAGAATGCTTGCTTCTTACATAGTAGGTTAATGACTAATGAAATATATTACTGGGGTTATAATATTATACGTTGACGTCACATTTGAGTCAACTTCGCCTTACATAAAGCTCTGATGCGGGTTATTTTTGCGAATTTGCAAATTGGCCGCCAATTTGAGCCTATTTAAAGCTGATCGCCCACTCTGACGGGTCTTTCCCCATTTTACAGATCATACAGATCAAGACCGGATGTATAAATGTAATGAATGACTTTTTTGTGAAATGAAAGAATACAAAGCGTGAGAATGTAAAGTACTTTTAAATTATTGTTAAATAAGATATGATTCGTGAAAATATTCGTACTTTTTGCATCATTTTATAGAAGATATTGGAAAAATTATAAATTTATTTCACACACAGAACAATATCTGCAAACACAAATTTTTATTATTCTGTGATTCAATACAATTCCTTGAAACTGCGACCTCCTTTTTGATATTACTAAAATCAAATTAGAAATTTGACATGAAATTGGTCATTTAACCATATGCATATCAATCCGACACTAAACGAACAAACGGTTGGCCTCCCCAACTCGTGCCGTTTATTTAAAGCTAGCTGGTATCATCAATCATACTAACTGTCAAGAGGTCAAGAGGCAGTTCAGCCAATTGACCCTCTGAATCACATCGCGTGCTCCGCTTATTGGATCCCACTGAAATACAACCGAGTTTATACCAGATGCGTATATCAAAGGAAACACGTTTTATGCGTTACGTTTCTTTAATGCTGTTCGCTATTACGAGAACGTAACACAGGATGGGTTTTATGCACTTCTGTCTTACGTTTGTGGATTTGGTGCGACAGAAGGATATATTTTTTTCGAGAAGAAATAAACAGAATAGAGCAATCAAACACGTAGGGTGGTAGAATGCTACAGCCTCCTTCCAATGGCGGTAAAACTCCTTTTTTACTGAACATTTTTACTGATTTTTTTTACTGATCATGTGACTCGATTTCGTCGAATGTAATTTAATCCTGAACTTTCTCGATTCTCGAAGTCTACGTAAGTATTTAGTCTTATATCGGAGTTAGACACAGGTTCTTGAGTCAGTCAAAACATGAAAAATAAACAGAATTAGCGTCATACGAATGCGTCACCGTTTTATCTTCCCGTCTTCATACATCATTGCAGTTTAAACAGATTAACTGGTGTGTACTTTGTGATACCCTGCTGTTCTAGTTATTTCGAAATTGACACAAATTATGCTGATTAAACTGTTAAAATGAGTCACTTCTCGAGACCTTTTCGACTTCTTTAATTTTCAGGTGTTTCCTTAAGAATTACACTACTTAGTACTTTAGAAGGATATAAGGGAATCAAATTCACGTTGGTTTTCACGCCTTCCACCTCAAAAATACAATCAAGTGTAGGAAAAGGACAGTTTTCCTGCGAAGTAATTCGTCTTACGAGCTTAACAAGATGAGATACCTAACCATGCTAAAGCAAAAACTTGGAGGCCCAACTAACCAGTCTACCATACATACCTAAAGATAAACGCTTACGAGAAAAATACTTTAGCAACCCTAAAACATGTTTCTTTCTCTTTCCAGAACGGCTTCGTATCCGCCCTCCCTTACCTGTGCATGTGGTTGTTCTCCATGTTCATCTCGGTGGTGGCGGACTGGATGCTGTCGAGCGGACGGTTCAACCACACTCAAGTCAGGAAGATTATCAACAGTATCGGTAAGGACTGGTTATATTTAATTTTAAAAGTAGCAGGTTCTCATTTACCTGATTGTAAGTGACCAGGTGACAACTACCTTCGCTCGTCTGTAATCAATTGTAGATATAATGAGTCTTCATTTTGAATGTCGACCGCATCGGAGTTTTGCTATCAAGAAGAAAAGGTGTAAGAAATTTCATGCGCATGCAAAAAATACTTTTGGGTGTTGTCTCTGCCTATTTTTATGAGTTTTTGATTTTGTACCCATTTGACAGAAGGATTGAATGTTCATTTGATTTCGTCATCGTGCAAAATTAAATTAAATAAATGAATTATATAATTATTTGATTGAACATTCTATTGCAAGAAATCGATCTGAGCCAAAAGAAGACCAAGTAACCTGGTAAAGTGGTTTTATTTTTAATTTGGTTTAATAGACAGTTTTACTTTTAATTTGGTATATATTTGACGTATAGTAATTCTTTTCCCAGGTGAATACGGCCCCGCCAGAGACAGTTTTTTTTTTTAATTAGGTATATATTTGACGTACGTATATTTGTTTCCCAGGTGAATACGGCCCCGCCATCGGGCTGCTGATCGCGGCGAACACGGGCTGCACCCCCGCCGCCACCGTCGCCACGCTCGCCATCGGCGTCGGCCTCAACGGCGGCATCTACTCCGGTTTCAAGGTAACCTTCACAGTTTTAATGCTTTTATGGTCATTTAAATGGTTTTAGGATAATTGCACAGGATAAATGTTAACGATGAACGCCCGAACGGCTCAATGGTTAACACGCCGGACCGCAGATCCGAGGGTCCTGGGTTTGAGTTTAAATTTCTGTTCTTGGTCTGGGTGTGTGTCCTTGTCTTGTGTGTCCATGGCACCCACGACACATGAAATCCTAGTGTGGGGCTATGAGTGTGAAACGTTATTTATTTATTTCTATGAAGTATCTTTCACGATTTTTAAAGTTCATTTAACAATCAATGTGATTTTAGTCAATAGTATCGCCCGAAAGCAACCAAAAACGTTGAACTCTAAAATGTATGGGAAGAGTTGAGTGATATTAATTTTGAGAGGCTTCTATCCAGTAACCAATTTCAGAATGCTGGTACTTAGATGGAAGATATAATATATGTTTTATTCTTTCAGGTGAATCACTTGGACATCTCTCCTCGCTTTGCGGGTATCCTAATGGCGTTTACCAACTGCCTGGCTAACTTGACCGGCCTTCTCGCGCCCATTGTCGCCGGGTACATCATTGAGGGCAGGGTAAGTTTGCTACTAAGCGGTTTTTTTAAATAAAAGTATCTAATGTCGTAGGTCCCTAAAAGCTTCAGAGGTTGAGCAGCAGCGACTTCAGTTTTACTGTCAAGTAATAACATTGAATTGAATGAATGAATTTTACCCATGTTTTAAGGGTTACTAGTTTTCAGCACAAAATTTTCGACATGCTTTACAAATACGTGTAAATATAATGTTTATTTTTTTGTTACAGCCCACCCAAGCCCAATGGAGGAAAGTATTCTACATCGCCGCCGGCGTGTACATCTTCTGCGCGACCTTCTACAACGTGTGCGGTTCGGGCCGGCGGCAGGAGTGGGACAACCCCGCCGAGGACGAGGCGCTCGCGAAGAAGGCCGCGGAGAAGAAAGCCGTGAAGATGGAGAGGAAGGCCGCCAAGAACCAGAACCAAGCGGAGACGGCGCAGTAACTTGGAAAATGCTCGGCAACTGGCAACACTGAAACCTAAATGACCTGAATCTAGGCCAGATAAAAAACGGTTTGACAGTTATACTCAGCTGGCAACACCGTGAGTCAGAAAATTAGATTTTTTGAACTATTTGCCGAGCTCGACTTGATACGAGTTCCAGAGATATTCGTAGGTGAGACTGTTTTTGCAATTTACCGATTTTAATAGAATCGGATGGCACCCCCATTTTAATATAAATAACTTTTACTCGCATAGCGTTACCTGTTTCTTTTCTTGGATGCAGTCTTTTAACTATATAGGTAATATTATTTATTTAGTTCAAAAATTACGCAAGCGCACATCAATAAGGCTGTGATAAAATCTTATGTAGACTTGCTCGGAACTCGTATCGAATCGACTTTTCAACTTGATATTTATTACAATTTTATTATATGTACCATAAAGTATTGTTTATTTTAATTCTAAAGCTTGATCGTATAACAGAGACGTGTGAAAGGTGATAATGTTGTTGGGTCCAAGATTTTAATGAAAAGTTACCGTCCAGTGACATCTACAATCCTCGCATATATTATTCCAACTTTCAATCGGCATTTCGAATCAGGAAATTGTTATTGCAGATGCTCGAATACGATATTTCGAATATAAAATGAATAACACTAAACTATGTCATAGACTAAAAGCCGTCCAAGTAGTTTTTATCCTCTCTAAACTTAAATATGACTTCAATGAATAAATATATAATAAGTAATGTGATATTTTATCTACATATTTATTATACTTTGATACAATGACATATTTCAGATAGCAATAGAATAATTATTTGATTTTTTCTCGCGTAAAAATTAAGATTTTTTTTATTTGTTGACAAGTAGCGCCATTTTAGTCTATGCCTTTGAGTTAGTGCCAAACGGTAAACGAGTTGTGAAAACCCCAAATGGTTCGCTCGAAGCGAATGTTGTTGCATTAGTTAAGAATTGTTGTAAGTTGTAAATTATTTATGGAAATAGTTGTAGACGGTACACGCGTAGTGCTGTGCCCAGAGCGTAATGTGATCATTCTGTTATTATTATTATTAATCTATATTGTGCCCCACAGATAACTATTTTAAGTGTTGCCATATATTACTTAATATTAAGGAGACATTTTAAAACCAGTTTCCTAAACTCTTTGGTCATCGTAGTTTTGATGGTACGTACAACATTATTTATTGGAACTTACCAATCTAAAAGTTATACAAAGTATTATATGGCTTTTAAACACTTAATTTTTTATCTGTTATTTGCATCAAGTAATTATAGATAATGAGCTTCGTAATAATGGTAGTCCGTTTTTTATATCTTACCAAACTATAAGGGTGTAACCACTACCATTTTTTGTCTGTGACATTGTTAAAAGATTTAAATGTGCCTTCTAAGGTAGGAAGTACAAAGTTCGAATGTGTTGAACACATCAATTTAATGCCGAAAATGAAACCTTTTTTAGAACTTGTTTTTGTATAAGCTCTACTTGTAATACAAATACATGCAGAAAATAATGATTTCTTTTTATTTCTCGACCCTATTCCTATCACCTAGATATTCTTGCAAGATATTCCTGAGAGATTTAAATACACAAACTCATACTTTTACTTGTAGAATAAATAAAGAACAAATTATAAACACATTCCAACGTTTATTATATAACAATATTACAAAAAAAATGTTTTGATTCTGGATTACTTATAACATAATGATTCTTAACTCACGACTTTGCTGTAATGTTGCAAGCTGAATGCGCCAGTGCCGCTCCTGCACGGCTGGCCAAGCATTAAGCAACTGGAGGCTGAACGTATACAATCCTTCTTGGAATTTAGAACCGCCTCCTTCAAGAATATAAGCGACGATTCGAAGGACATCTGCTGTAGCGGAGACGTCGACGCTTCCATGCCTTTACGGCTCATGGGCTCAAATATTCCATTATAGGTCATGTAGTCTGCTACAAGGGATAAATGTCTCGGATCCACTGTAATTCCGTAAACATTGAATACGTTCTGAATTTCCTTGATAATCACTTTGTTAGCTGCTTCAATACCGTACGTGTTTGCGATCGCATGGATGTCGTTACTGTATAATTTATTTACATCCAACAAGTTATTGTACTTAAACATTTGAACGATATTAATCCCTTCTGTTTTAAGGTACAATACGTCTTTCTCTTTATTAGTGATAGCACGTTTGATATGCTTAATTTCGTAGATCACTGACTTCATCGCGGCGTCGCGTAGAGCTTGAGACAAATCGACTCTAAGAAAAGCGATCGGGAAGAGCACAGTAAGCTCGCACCATTTGTAATGTTTCGTATCGAATGTGTAGTTAGTAGCATTGGATAAGTTCTCTACAACATTGCTCATGATCTGACTCTCTTCGGCGGTTACTTGGTCGTCGTTAACCTCCATAACGTCATCTGTTTCTTTAGGGCTCTCCTCTACGATCTCTGGTTCATCATCAGATTTCTCTTCCTCTTCCGATTCCGGATCTTCGTACTCCTGCTCTTCCGCGCGTTTCTTACGTATTCTCACCTGAAATGTACAGAAAATGTGCATCACTATGGGGTAGTAAAAAGATTAAAAACTTATTCTTTTCAACACCCTTAGTAACATCCAATATGTTGTACTTATGAAATATTTTATTAAATATTATCAATAATATCAAATTCATTTTTATTAATTTCCTAATTAGTTAATCAATGATGTGGAACAAATGTTGAACAAACATGATTTAAAAAACAAATTTACACTTACATCAGTATCATCATCGTCGTCGTTTGGTCCGTCTTCGTCTGAACTGTCTCCATCCATATTGACTGCTTTTTCCGCGACATCCGGAGAACCACCTTCTCCGTCTTCATCTTCATCGTCAGTTGCTGCACGGCGCTTTTTCTCCTTCTCAGTGGACCACATCACACCACAAGTTGTTTTAGCCTGTTTACGAATTATAGAGAACATCTCATTGAAGAATTTGTTCTGCATATGCTTTATAATTTGTGGTGGTTTCACTGTATATTGCGTTTTATACTGTGTATGAGGCAAAAATGAAAAGCGCATAACAGTTTTAAGTTGCCTATTGGGATTAGTGGCTATCTCGCAATGCACATCAATCTTTTCTAGAACATCTGACACCGTTACTCTGTTCATTTTTTGCCTGAGACGTTCAGCTTTCTTGTTCAAATCTGGCAGGTCACTTCGGAATGGAATGTCCATGCTTGGAGTCTTTAGTTTTGCTGAAGCTGTCATAAGAATTTCTCGAAGACGTGGAATACCCAAGGTGACGTTCATATCACCACGACCGGCGAAGTGGAAAGTGTTCAGTGTCATCTGAGTAGAGGGTTCGCCAATAGATTGAGCTGCTAGCAATCCAACCGGTTCACCTGGCGCTGCCATAGAAGCTAAATACTTAGCATTTACTATTTCTGTGAACTTATTTTTTTCTGTATATTCACTGTACATGGTCTCCTTTCGATTTTTCAAGTAATTTAGTGTGAGTTCATTTAATTGCTCATTTATAACACCAAATTTATACTCTGGTGAATATTTACTAGGAATCGGATCCGGACAGCGTTTCCTTGCGTATTCTTGTTTTTCTTCTTCACTTAAATTCCGCCACATTTTTTCTAATTCCCAATAGTTTGGGTCTCTTGTTTGGTCTGTTGGTTTATCATCTAACACAATATCATTTTTAGCTATAGCAGAAAACTCTGTAAATGGACTATAACGCACTTTTTGGAAAGGACATCCGTTTTTCTTCTTCCATTTTTTCAATGACTTTTGTGATTTTGCTATTGCCTTTGATTCATCCTCTGCTTTTAGCTTTTTTATTACGGATTTGCTTACAACTGCGTTTGAATTAACATCAAGAAATTCGAATTGGTTCTTATTAAAATATTGACATTTTAATACATCAAGTCCATCTTCTCCATAAGCAAATTGTATGACACTGCTGTCAGAATCCCGCACTGTATGGTCGTAGGCGACACTCAAACCTTCTAAATGTTTAATAAGGCATCGCTGTAAATAACCAGAACGACTTGTTTTGACAGCTGTATCAATAAGACCTTCACGACCGGCCATACAATGGAAGAAGAATTCTTGAGGTTGAATGCCCGTCATAAAACGTCCATCAATAAAGCCTCCTGCTCTAGGGGATATATCGTATGGTGGAAAACTGGGCAGAGATCTTCCAGATATCATAAGTGGCGGCCTTTTCCCTTCCAACTCAATTTGGCCAAGCAGACAGGAAATCTGCATAGTGTTTACAGTTGATCCTTTAGCACCGGACTGCACCATTAATTGCAAGTTGTTATAAGGAAATTTTTCAAGCAAACCTTCTGATAAGCATACAGTATTAATATTGTTTGTGTATGAATCTAAAACACTCTTATATTGCCTGTCTAGATTAGCTCTGAATTTAGGATCCTTAATGAGCATTTCACCAATAGCTTCTTTCAGCTTTACTTCATCAACATCTACTGGCAGTTCTGTAGCTTTTGCAGCTGCAACTTTTCCAACTGCTCTTACTAAGCCGATGAAATTGTCTCTTTGTTTATTTGCTTCTTCTACAACCAGAATATCTTTGACTCCAAGAGTAAAACCTATCCATTGTAGATAAAATGTAAATACTTTGGAGAAGGAACTTAGAAGAGCACTAGAGCTATCACCTCCATACAATTCATACATGCAATGAACCAAACCATAAGGTGTGGCACCATAATGGGTTTTATCTAAGACACCACATAGAAGTTCTCCTTTACGAATAATTACTTCTGCTTCTGACATTTCATTTGGATTAGTGAAAGGAGTTCCACCAGCTTTCCAGGTTCTTGCTGATTCTTTTTGCCAAGCTTTTGCACTGATTTTAGCTTTCCCACTTAATGAGAGATATGGTTTTCCTTTGGGAATGGTGTTGATTATAATTGTAGATAGAATTTGTTTTCCAGACCATAACATTATTGGTTTTAAAATTGTTGGAGGTAAAAGTTTAATTTCTCCTTTATGATTGGACAAAGCTTGGAAGACTAACTGTTGATAATCACTTTTGGTAAAGAATGCTCCTCTGATGGACATTTTTACTCCGGATATAACATGATCCTGAATCAAACCACTCAATGGTGTACCGTCTTTAGGCACAAGATACTGTTTTCTCACTGACATAATATTGTATGCTTCGCTTCTAGCAATTTCATTTTGAGGAAAGTGGGCGTTCATTTCATCACCATCAAAATCAGCATTGTAGGATTTACAGTTGGCATAATGCAATCTCAATGTTTTTTCACCTTTAAGAATTCTTGCCCTATGAGCCATCATACTGGGTTTGTGAAGGGAAGGCTGACGATTTAAAATTAGCACATCACCATTAACTAAATGTCGATGGACAATTTTTAAACCCGAAGACTTGTATTCATCAGGAGTGAGTAACCTCTTGGCTAATGATTTTCTCTTTTGAATGGAATCCGGAGGAATCCTTATTACACGCCCATTTTCTATTTCAAGCTTCTCAGCACCAGGATGAACGTTTGGCCCGTTAATAACCATTTTTCGCAACTCATCAACATTCCATTCAGTCACTGGTACTGGATACGTCAGTTTTGTGGCAAATGCATCAGGTATCCCAATCTCATCAATATCCACATTTGGATCTGGTGTGATGACAGACCGAGCAGCAAAGTTCACTCGTTTCCCCATCATATGCATTCTAATAACACCAGTTTTCTTTTCCAGAATCTGCTTTAAACCTTGACTGGATACACCTTGTCCCTCACAGTTGAGTATGTGGTTTATATGTTTCTGTAAATCCTGCCATATCGTGTGTAGTTTCTCAGCTGGAGATTTACCTTGTACACCTTCATAGGCTTGTCTGGGCAATTGGTCAAGTCCGTCAATCGCCTTTTGTTGGTCAGATCCGGATAAAACTTGTAATACAGCTCGAGCGGAAAAGGCAGCTTGAAGGATGCCTTTATAAACATTTGTTTGTGGATGTTCAACCAACTCTCCTTGCAAAACATTACAGGGTCTTACGCAAGGAGGAAGCACTGGCACTAACTTCATGAAAAGTAAATCTGTTATCGGATTTGTTTTGGAGTGCTTGAGAATAGGCATACATTGAGACAAAATATCTTCATCGTGCTGAGCAATTGCTTTGCAGTAACGTTGGATTTCGTCTGGCATTAATATTTTGATCCCCTTCCCCCCACCTTCCGAGGTAAGATTGTACATAATTTTATTGTCTGATGTGGTGACCTTAATAAGTTTACTCCTGCAGTATAAACACGTTTTAGAAACGTTGATAGCCCTGAAAACATTAGTGATCGCTTGGTTTCTTAATTTGTCTGTGTTTTTGTTGTGGAAAACATCTACAACTGGGTCAGACTTTTTGATTAATTTCTGGTACTTTCGTATGGTTTTATTCATTTTTTCCGGCGAAGTTTCACTTTTAAACTCCTTGACGTCACCAATGAAGTGCGCTAAGTCCAATGCCGCTGTTACATGACCAGCGTCAAGCAGTTGAAGCTGCAATTTCAATAGAAACTTTGTTCTGTCGTCCATCTGGATTTTGAAACATTTAAGACAACTGATTCGGAATAGGGTATAAATATTCTTCATGAAGAGTGGATTAACGACAACCAATGGTAGTTCTATGTGACCAAAGTGCCCTGGACAGTGGAGTAACGAGTTGGAACATGTTGTACAAAAATCGTTCCTCTCTCTGATAGGTCCTAGGGCCGGGTCGTATAAACCACCCTTAATAGGGTTGCCCATTGTGTCAAATGAGATGGTATTCGTTATTTTAGCGACACTCAGGTTTCGGATGTCTTCATCGCTGAACATGAGGAATTGAATGGAGTCGGGGTCCACGGAGGTCAAGCCCGTCAGAGCCGACGTGAAACCAGACTTGAAATCCATGTTTGGTTCCTGTAAATAATACACATGTGATAACAACATAACCTTATAATCAATAACAATGATTTTATGCAGTTTATACAGAACTTACCGGCGTGTCTTCGTTCAACTTATCCTTCAGTCATTACATTTGCAATATTCCACCGACGTTTGTTAGGAAAAAAACTATATAATATGTATTTTCAAACACCGAAAACGCATTGCATGCTTTTTTATATCTTGGACTCTTGAGATTTTGATTTTTGACAGTTGAGTTGACACTAAGTATGTCAGACAGATGTGTCAGTCTCGTCAGTGAAATGACAAAATACTACTTATGCGCCTGCTACACGAACTGATTTTTGTACAATTTGATTAATTATAAATCAAAATAGATCGTGTAGACGTAAATCAATTCAATACAAATACCTAAAGACGTAAGGTCAATAGATATCCAACATTTTCTGATTTTTATAACTATGATCGAATTGGGTAGAGTAAATAATTTTATTTCCATTTCGCATAAAATAAAAAATAAATGATAAAAATATCATATTTTTATATTATATCTATTTTAAAAGAATGCTGCGAAATTAAAAAAAAATATTAGAGTAAAAACGGGATTTTTATCAGCAGTACTCATAAAGTAGTTCATTTATATGTAAAACAACAATTTAGAGAGTCAATCCAGTCGTCTGCCACTTACAACATAAATTGTATATAACTTAATATTATAGTGGAGTTAGCAGCTCTGTGCAAAGAGGCGATTTCTTTCTTTGTGTGGCGATGATCGAGGCAATTAAAACCACAAGCAAACGGACCTATTAAATCAGCTTGTCTGAAAGCCTCTTAAAGAAAAGTATATTTTAACCATAGACTTTAAATTTTCCATAGATAATTGAGTTATACCTTGTTTATTTCTATAAAGCTAAGCAAATAATTTTGCACAATGGCAACATCGTTGGTCAGACAGTCAACATGGCGGCCCAAGATGAAGTTGACGTATGTGAAAGTTGGGAGGATATGGTCGAAAATGGAGTAAGTTAAATTGTGAGAAAGCCGACACCGTGTGCCAATTAAGCGGGTGGCCTATGCAGATTACTGTACGACGCAATATTTCCATGTTTCAGTTAGACGAGAAAATCCATCTAATGTCAAGTGGGCCCGCGCCAGTGAAAACTGCACTCAAAGGTTGTAAGGTTACAAACGTAATTGTTGAAGAGAACGCGTGTATAGGATCACAGTGCGTAATGCCGGAGCCGTCGATTCGAATTTTGAAACGGCCGCCGTCGCTGGCGAGCGGGCAGTTGAACGGTGAGAACCGCACGCGTCCGGTGAAGACGTTTGAACAAAGACAAAAGGCATATGAACAGGCTCGTTTAAGGATATTAGGCGAAGCCCGGAGCCCCGAGGACGTTATCGACGATAAGTGAGTACCATCAAATTTCCCGTTTTCGTAGTTATTGTGATGTAACGCATTTTTCCATAATTAACCAAGCGAAGGCCTTGAGTGGAGATGCGCGTGATATTCTCTAGTGTTCCTTTTTTAAATTGGCTCAAAGTTTGCGTAGCTATTTTGTTTTCGAGCTATAAATTCTGTTAAACCAGTACACATCTTTCTCCTTGTCGAATACTCTATGATGTATTACCTGTCAAGCAAGCAAGAGTGGATAAATAATTGTTAAAAAATAGATCTAAAAATTCTATGCACCATAAAGTTTCCATTGCTCTTAAACTAAACAATTTTTAATGTTGCATTTCAAAAGTAAACATTGTACTGCCATTATTGTATAATGAAGTTATCTTAAAACTACTGCTTGTAAGTCCATATTCTACTATCAGTTTTATAAATTAAGAATATTGTAAAAAAACAATCATGGGATTTGTGTTCTTATCATATTTATTTGGACAAAACCATTAAAAATATCTCTGATTATTAAAGTCATATTTGTTTTACTGTTTCATTAAGATCAAGGTCTCATGTGTATATATTTTATACTTAGTTGTATTTAATGAAACAGTTAGTGCAGTGAAGTGCAAGATTAAAACTCATTATATATATTGTATTTCAGCTTAACTCGGATACAAGACAAACTGCAAGCACATAACATTAACGGAAATCAAACGGTTGGGAAGACGAAAAACTGTCATAACGACAATAATACCAAAGGGAAGGAGAAAAAGGTCTTGCCCAGGGTACAAGCAACATCTGCACCTACTGTGGTTTTCCCCTCTCCCCCACCACCTGGGGTTCTAGTGATACGAACCCCCAGAGGTCCTGACGGTACAAAAGGTTTCTCGAAAAGATAGCAGTCAAAGAAACACCGTAACAGTAAGCTTAAGCAGTTATGATACACTTGTCTATCCATCCATTTCTAAAAACTTTATCGGACTCTATTTGTGTGTCAAATTATGTAATTTCTACAATGTGTGCGTATCTTTAAGGTGTGAAGATGTATGCCAAAATATTACTTTGGGTTAGTGAAGTGTTTTGTGTTGGTGACATGTGGTTACGACACAGCAATAGTCTAAATTTTAGGCTTATATACTGTATAAGTTCCTATTTGAAAATTACATATTTGTAATTGTGTACTAAGTTCTCAAAAAGTACTTTGTGTTTTGAGTTAATTTGAAGTCTGTCTTAGGTCAAAAATGCTCATTAGTTTGTATTCTGACCTGGCCACATTTGGTAAAGCAAAAGATAAATACTTTTGGTTTATCAGATTGACACAGTGAAATAATTTCAGTTTTTCAATTGAAATACTCTTAAAGAAAAAGAGATGTCTGTCATAAAAAGTCAATCTTCAGTGAATGAAAGTGATCCTTCATGATTGAAAATTGAGAATATGAAGAATTTCTTTAAGAGTTATTACATCAAAAATGTTACTTCATGCATGCAACTTTGAATCCTGATTATGATTTAACAAACATGTTGAAACTTTGTTAAATATTCATAAGTGTGCATACGCATGTAAAAATACAAGTTATGAATATTTAAAGCATGTGTGATGGATAGTACAGTATGTTTTGTAAAATCTATGAATATTTGTCAAAAGTGTTCAAGCATTCTAAATGAATTCTTGAACACACAAATATTATTGTCATAACGATATTCACCGGAAAAAAAAAGTTCATAACGAGAAACTTTAATTCTTTATTAGTCATAATTTCTATTATCTCTCTACTAAATAGGATGAACTATAAACGTTAAAAGTAATATTTTGGTAACTGCATATGAAGATTGAACTGAAATCATCAAGCACACTTATAAACAAATCACAATTATTCCAAAGGAATTAGGATAGATATTGTGGAATAAATTCAGTACCAAATTGGGAGTGCTCACGTCAGGGATCAATTTATTTATTATATTGTAGACATTGGAATACAATTAGTGTGGAATTGTAATTGATAAAGAGAACTTTTAAACTATAGTAGCAAATGATGTGAGATTTTTGGATGTGTCAATTTGATAAAAACCCAAGCATGCTGAGTATTGGCATTATTAGTACATCATTAGGGGGATTTGTGAATTCATTACTAATTACACCTAATGACTCAAGAGTGTACCTTCTAATGTATTCATAAAACAGCAGTGGTACTCACGAAACAAATTTTGCTCGATTGAGATTGGAGTTGGGTCGACACTAGCGCCGATTGAGTTTAAAATGGGTGGATATTGGTTGAACTAAAATCATTTTACTAAACGAAGTCACGTAAACTTTTATTTACACATTTATTGAGACATTTGATCATACCACTATAACGGATTGTAACCATGCAATTTATGACCGTTCCAAGTGTATTTTCAACTTACGAGCAGGAAATTATGTCATCTTTGACAGATTGCATTGGAACTGAAATTGGAATTGATATTAGTTTTGTGAGTAGCACTACATATATAATTATCAAGGTAATTAACAACTTTGATAATAATCATACAGTATTTAGACAATAAAGTGCATAACCATAAAAGTGGTATTGCATACATTATAACTTTTGTTGAAATATGTACTATCTGTGCATTTCCTGTGTTTACAAGAGAATAAAAAACATTAAGCATTTGTCATAAATAAATAAATAAAATAATCCCGATGCTACCGCTAAATTATGATTCAATGAAGGTTTTCCAAAAAGAGAGTAAGGTATAGGATTTTGCTAGTTTAAAAACACTAAGAGTATTATGGAGTATTTATTACATGACATTTGAGACGTTACTATTCCACACTACTTGTAATAATCGAAGGCTTACGCCCGACTTAGTGAACTGATGAGATTCAAAACACTCTAAATCTTTACATGTGCCTGTATACTACATTAAGTATTATTATAATAATTACATCCGTTCATAATCTTACATAGCACCATTCTGTAAATCTTGCTGGAATTGACATAAACTTTGCATTTTAAGAAAAGTTTGTATGTACATGTATGTATATGGTACATTGTGTTACATACAGTTGATGGAACATCAAAATTTTCACTATTAGAGATTTTTATATCAAGTTTTTCTATGTGTATAAATACTACTAAGATAGCGATAGCTAATTGTATATTTTTAGTTTTAAGTTATTGGTAAGATTGTCAACACTTTTACATTGTTTGTGGCAGTTGATATATTAAAATTGTAATATGATTCAGTTAAATTATTACCATATTATATTACGGAAACATCACTTTCACTCTCTACTTTAGAACTCTGTGTAGTTCAACTCAGGCACCACCGCCACACCTATTTCTGTCTTATAACAGCAATGTTAAGCACTGCTGTGTTCTGGTCTGAAGGGTGTGGTAAGGGAGACATACTTATTTG
>DWPV01001983.1:0-18536 GCA_018251915.1 Urbanus proteus proteus
GTACTTGTCAAACTGATCTGTGCTAGTCAGCACAAGCCCGCCATGGAACGGCTTTCGTGTTCGCGGCTCAGTCTTCATATTGTTTGCCAATAATTGTTTATAAACGTTCAGAGTGTAGAAGTAACCGATTGACTCACTGATATCTTTGTCATCCACCAAAAACAGCGGACACGCCATAGTAGATTTGAATTTATTAAAACTTGCAGGCGTCACCTCCTTCGAATTATATGTTTTATGGAAAATTATTTTATCCATCAACTTGAACTCCGTCAGGATGATAACAGGAATTCCTCTGTCGTCGGTTAGAATCACGTCAGGGAACTCAATTTCTTCTTCAGCTGTGAAATTAACATCAGCGATTTGCTCGTTTTCAATGGATTTATTAAATTTCGTGTCGAACTTCAAGGCATCGAACGAGAAAGATTTTCTGTCACTAACAATATAATTGATCAATGTTGAAATTGACTTCTCGATCTCAACTTTTTCAAAGTGTATTGTTCCAACAAGGTTCTTGTACCATTCAGTTTTGACAAATTCACTTAGGAATAAATTCTTGTCCTTTGTTTCCAGGTTAACTTCTTTGTTTTCATTGTTTACTGGTTTTGTTGTCACCTCCTGAAATAGGCGACTCCGCAGTGTCTTCAGTTTATCAATTTCTTGCAAAGCCGCTGCGTCTTGTTTGACGCTACTGATGAACTTTAACTTGATGTAAGACTTCAACTCATTTATTTCGGCCCCAAAGTTGTGTATATTGATTTTTTCGTAGTCAAAACCCTTAGAAATATCGGTGCTATCATATAGATCGTAGTTTCGATAAACCATGCAACGGCCCTTAAAGAACGATGCAGCTACTGAGAGGTCGATAAAATGCAATGCTTTATTGAATGCATGGAAGACAACTGTTTCATAATTCATATCTTCATTAAGTTTTACGCATTTCCGTGCACTCTCATGATCGATCATACCATCCGTGATGATGTATAGCAACTTGATTCTATCATTTTTAGTGAAAATATAGTTTTCTTTTAAAAATTCTATAATAGATTGTGGAGACGTACCTAAATAACCTCTCAGGCTATCGTATCCTTCTCTTATTTTCTCTTCATCAACTTCATTACAGTAGTAGTTCCAGTGCAAGTAAACGGTTTTTGATTCTGTTGGGGGTTCTCCGGCAGCTAACAGTTCTTTTTTTAACTTTTTTACATCAGATTCAAAGTCTTCAAGCGTCTTCAAGCCGTTGGCGTGATAAAACTTGTCTTGACTAGTTGAAGCAGAATTATCTGTTGCGTAAATGAAATAATTGACCATTTTACGGCGTGATTCTTCCTCTTTTCAAGTGTATAAATGTTATATTCAAATATAATTCTGCGTTAGTGACAACGGTGGTTCTCAGTTATTTTTATCCATAACATACTGGCACACGGCGAAGTCTCAGGAGGGTCCTAAAACAGAAGCAGTTTATATAACTATTTTAATTTATTGCAAGGATGTAGTGCACAAAGATTACATTAGAAGAATTTCAATCACATCAAATCGTAATATACAATTCATAAAAAATATCTTCTATATTTAATTGTTACAACTCATTTCATTACATTTTTGTTCTATACTAGCTTTTGCCCCCAGTCCACCTGATGGTAAGGGGCCACTGCCGCTCGTGGACATTTGTAATCAACCAGATAAGAGCAAGGTCTCACCTGAGGTTTTGCAAAAGCAAGAGCTTTTTCGTACAATTAACATATTAACAGTACACAGCCAATTACAACACATTTATGAAAACATCATGTATGTTACAAAACATAGTTATATGTTTGATAAAAATAGTAGCCACCCTTATTTTAATAATAGAAATAAAAACAAACTCGCAATACCCAATTATAGATAATGTAAGGTGGCAAAATATTTCATGGGCAACTGTATTCATTATTACAATAAAGTCCCGCTACATATCACGAATCTCACAGAAACAATGTTTAAAAGATCGTTAAACAAACGCTTTGTAAAAAAGCGTACTTCAAAACTAGTGATTACTTGACCGATAGAACCGTGTGGTCTGAAGCCTCTCCAGCTCCACATGCCTGATTAGTATAAGAGTAATTATTATAAAAAAATTAAAAGATGTGTGTTATGGAGTTTCTTGCACCTCTTCTTCTCCATAACTAAACACCTTTCGAAGTGGTGGTAGAGAAAAAACTATTGACGTTCAAAATGAATTCTTGTAAAGAATCTACTTGGAATAAAATATTTTTGATTTGATTTGATTTGATTAAGAATTAGGTGGCCTTCATACTAAAGAAACAAAAACAGACACCTACAGGAGTTTATCAACGGACTCCAGATTAGATTAAAATTTTAAGAGCGCTTAACACTACTGTCTTATAATTAGGAATCGTAATGGTCTATTACCATTATACACTACTGCTGCTTGGAGCTTTCACTTGGTATCAATATTTTTTATATATTAAAAATATCTCTTCCTTTTTTTCTATTTGCATGTTCCGTTTTTTTAGACCCATTTTCAGAGAATGAGATTTATAAAGGGTTAATGCTCTTTAATACAAGTTACAAGCGTTTTCAATTACTCGCATCGCAAACGTTGCGTCGACGCCGCGTATACGCAACACCATAGTTATAATCGTCACTTTTTTTATATATGATCGAAGTAGCAAACGAACAGGCAGTCCACCTGATGGTAAGTGCCAACTGCCGCCCGTGGACTTCTGTAATCAACCCCAGATAAGATCAAGGTCCTACTTGAGGTCGACCACAGATGCGTTGCTACCCCTGAGGACTAAGTTAGAACGCCTCAGATAAGTATGTCTCCCTAACCACACCCTTCAGACCAGAACACAGCAGCGTTACGCTGCTGTTATACGGCAAAAATAGGTGCGGTGGTGCCGCCAGAGTGGAACCACATAGAGTTCTACTACCTTTATCACTTTCACCTGATTGCAAATTCCGTCATAGGTGCCAGGAACTTCCACCTAAGCCATATACCTACGACGAAGAAACGCCCGTGTAAAGGAGCTCCAAGTTACGAACGTGATACATAATATACATATGGATACAAACAAAAAACGTAACCTATACAGTATACAGCAATGTCCTTGACTGCCGAATTCGCGCGAGTGACATCAGATAGCGTATAAATAAAATGCAAAGAAACTATGAATTACAATAGATACGACTTTCATTATCAACAAGGTTTACAGTGACTATTTTGATGTAATAACTTATTAATTTATCTATTTGATTTAAAAAAAAACAATAATTAAACAACAAACATAATAGTTTTACATCGCAACCTGAGAATAAAAGGAGGGAAAGGGAGGATTATACTTCGATTATTATATAATGTTATTGAATACAAATAAATACAAATAAGTATATGTGCATACATACATATATTAAAATGCTTCAAACAGAAAACACTTACCTATTGACTGACTCGAGTCTCGAGTCACAACTCACGAGCACTCAGAAAAATGCAAAAAATGTTGCCCGTTCTAAATCTACGATTTTTACCATGCCTAGTAGTTACTACTAATTTAATATTGCCACCTCCAACAATATAATTTATTTTATTGTCATTTATTACTATACAATCATGAAATAGTTTTACATTTAAAAAATCTGAAGGATTTTTTGGTAGAAGCATGATTATGATTAATTTTGAAGAATTCAAAACGATTTACTATGCCAATTGATAATGTTAATAGTATTAAGAAAAATATTGTGTTCTGGTCTGTAGAGTGTGTTAAGGCAGACATACTTATTTAAGGCGTTCCAACTTAATGCTCGGGGGTAGCAACGCACCTATGGTCGACCCTAGGTTGGGTGGTGATGGGACTGATTAAAAATGTGCGTGGGCGGCAGTGGCCACTTATCATCAATACTGCATGCTCGTTTGTTACTTCTATGATGTTTAAAAAATACAAGTTATCAAAAATAATAAATGAAAGTATAAAATAAAATCGTAAAACATTTAATCAATAAAACAAAACAAAATATTATTATATATTAACTACTATTATTATTTTATAAAAACAAATGATAAAAAATTTGATTCCTATTAAATAGTCTTTAAAACACACTATCACACACATAATATATATCAAAACATGCTACAAAAATACAGTACTTTAATCTATTTCTTAAAATTAAAGTTTATATTTGCGTAATCTTTTTATTTTTTATTTTCGATAGCACAAGATTATTAAAAGAAAATTTAACTTTAGCTAACTTCTCCCTGACATATCAATGTAAGGTATTTCAATTTTACAAATTAATTGTAAAATATCGACATATTGTCAATAATGATTCGCAAAGCCCACGTTTACTACCTAACTTGGCTAGGTTTTCTTTTTCAAATTAACTCTTAATTCCTCGCTATTAATGAATTCAGTAATTTCATTGTCATCACTGAACTTCACCCTTTCTTCCGCTTTGATACGCTCAACTCGACCAACAGAAGTCTTGCACGTCTTAATAAAATCTCCGACGTTGACATCCTTCACAACTTTATGATAGTGCTCGTATACATCTTTGATGTCCGTGTAAACATTCGACGGGAAAATCGTAACCGCATCTCCGTAAAACTTTTTTTTCCTTGAGACATACTCGATGTACTCGGTCAAGTCGGGATATTTTTCAGATTCCGTCACACAATCAATAAACAATTTGCATAGAGACAAGACTCTGTCAAACTCGAGCGAGTCTATTTCTTCATGGACTATTTTAATTTTATCTCTGTCAGCGTCGTTTATGATAACTACTTTCCTAGTATTCTTTACCATTTCAGTGTAAAATGATTTGTTTCTGTCGATGGCAAAAATGGGGCGGAACGTCTTTTCACTAATCTCAAACGTACCTTCATCAGGTTTGGATGCGTCTATATTATCAAAATACATTAAGTGAACGTAATCATTCAAATGAACTTCCTCATCAACTACACCGTCGAATAAGATTTTTTTGTGGTTAAATTTGAGGTAGTTGAGTTTGTACAGATTGATCGGCTTTTCAATTTCGCTTACTAGGAAACCTTCTACAGTCTTGAAAATGTTCTCCAGAAGATAATAAACTTTATCTCTTTGGTTTTGGATTTTCTTTAAAGCCATCACATAACCAATTAGCTCTCTACGTTTACTGATAGACGTCAAATTTAGATCGTACTCGAAGTACTCCAGAATGTCGATCATGTAATGGGCTACGCCATGATACATCCGCAAACGTTCATGTTTGAACTTTTCAGGATCGTCTTTGAAAATACATGAGGACAATTCAACACAGTACCACAACGCAGTCAGCAGCGATGTATTTTCTTGCGGATCTAGCGGCAAAGATGACAGCCCAATTTTGCACACTGTCTCACTGATACGTCGCATGGTGTATTTCTTGAACTGTTCCACTACATTCCTGTCCATCCACTCTTTGTTGTCACAGTTTTTCCATAGCACATAGTAAAACAACCCGACATTGTAGTTAATCTTCTTCCCATTGAAGTATGTTCTTGACAAAATATAGTCGTTGTACTTGTCAAACTGATCTGTGCTAGTCAGCACAAGCCCGCCATGGAACGGCTTTCGTGTTCGCGGCTCAGTCTTCATATTCTTTGCCAACAGTTGTTTATACACATTCAGAGTGTAGAAGTAACCGATTGAATCACTGATATCCTTATCTTTCACCAAAAACAGAGGACACTCCATAGTCGATTTGAATTTATTAAAACTGGCAGGCGTCACCTCCGTCGAGTTCTGTATGTTATGGAAAATTATTTTATCCATTAAGTTAAACTCCGTCAGAATTATGACAGGGATTCCTCTGTCGTCGGTCAGAATCACATCAGGGAACTCAATTTCTTCTTCAGCAGTGAAATTAACATCAGCGATCTGTTCGTTTTCAATCGGCTTATTAAATTTTGTGTCAAATTTCAAGGCGTCGAACGCGTAAGATTTTTTGTCGCTGACAATGTAATTGATCAAGGTTGAAATTGACTTCTCGATATCAACTTTATCTGAGTAGACTGTTTCATCGAGGTTCCTGTACCAATCAGTTCTAATGAATTCGCTTAAAAATATACCTTTATCCTTTGTTTCCAGGTTAACTTTAACTTCTTTCTTTTCATTGTTTACTGTTTTCGATGACAACTCTTGAAATAGGCGACCTCGCAGTTTCTTCAGCTTATCAATTTCTCGCAAAGCCGTTGCATCCTGTTTGTAGTTTCCAATAAACTTGTACTTTATGTATGACTTTAATTCATCTTTTTCAGCTCCAAAGTTATTTACATTAATTTTTTCGTAGTCATAGCCCTTAGATATATCAGTGCTCTCATAAAGATCGTAGTTTCGATAAACCATACAACGGCCCTTGAAAAACGACGCAGCTACTGAGAGGTCGATATAATTCAAATTTTTATTAAATGCATGGAAGACTACTGTTTCATAACTCATATTCTCGTTAGTCTCGAAGCATACCTGGGCACTACCATGGTCAATCATACCATCCGTAATGATGTACAGCAATTTGATTTGATCATTTTCATTAAAAATATATTTGCTTTTTAAGAAACGGATAATTGTTTCTGGAGCGGTACCTGATTGACCATTCCGGTTTTCGTAGGCTTTCCTGATATTGGCTTCATTGACTTCATCACACCAGCTGTTCCAGTGTAAGTAAACGATTTTAGATTCTGCCGGGGCCTTTTCATTAGCCATCAGATCTGATTGTATTTTTTTCACTTCATGTTGAAACTCTTCAAGGGTCTTCAATCCGTTAGTATGATAAAACTCGTTTCCACTAGTTGAACCAGAAAAATCCTTTGCGTAAATGAAGTAGTTAACCATTTTTACGGTGTTTTGTTTTCCTCTTTTAAAGTTAACAAACTTTGTGTCTATTTAATAATAATTTTGAGTAACTGATAACGGTGGTTTCAAATGATTTCTGTCGCTGATGCGCTGACACACGGCCAAGTTTCAGAAGAATCCTACGACAAAAACAAAAGTCATTACATACTTATGAAAGTGAATATAGTGCACATATGTACATATAAATAAAGATATTAATGGTTTTAATTTTTTACAAATATTTTTTATTTTGTTTGTTTTTTATTCATGAACATAAGTTATTTTTTTATGTAACACGTGAGTAGCAAACGAGCTTGCAGTACACCTGATGGTAAGTGGTCAATGCCGCCCATGGACATTTGTAATCAACCCCAGATATGATCACGGTCATACCTGGGGTTGACTACAGTTGCGTTGCTACCCCTGAGGACTGAGATGCAACGCCTCGTATAAGTCTGTCTCCCTGACCACACCCTTCAAGCTAGAACACAGCAGTGCTCAACACTGCTGTTATAAGGCAGAAATAGGAAATAAAACACATACTCTAAACTTATCGATGTGAAGAAAATTTACATGGTCACACAAATGTATGACGTAACTTGTAAAATAATTCCAAGTAATGAAGTCGTCGGGAATTCCATAACCGCTGGAAGGTAGTTATGAGTTAACCCCTTAGGGATTTATTTGCCAGAAACGGTAAAATATGTGTCTAATTATTTGTAACCAGAAAACCAAATACCTATTTTAACTTACTTAAGCAAGGATATAATCTTGATGTAACACAGTGAATTGTAACATAGTTAACACATTAGTTCTGCCAGATCATTACATCTAAGAACTCAATTCGACACTATTATATCCAAGGCATGGGTAGCAGTGTCTTCTTGAAAGGAAATTAATCTGAAGCGGACATTAACTAAATTCATAATAGCCCGTACCGTAACACTCATCGGAGTGAGGCTAAACTTTTTTCGGAGAGGAGGAGGATAAGAAATGAACTTTTGTGGTTCTAAAATGAAGTTGTTCACGTAAATAAACGAACCGTATCGCATTATTCTTAACTATTCTATATAGTGTTTAAAAGTGTCTCTATAGTCTCTATAGTCTATATAGTCTCTATAGTCTCTATAGTGTTTAAAAGTATTTAATAACAAATAGATTTATGCTTTCTAATGACAACTTATTTTTATTTCATTATTCACATTTCCTTGTATTTAATTAATATTAAATGTGTAAGAATATCGATCGTGGGATGATAATGGGTTTTATGAAAAACGTCCTTTTATGATAAAGTTTAAACTTACATCTACATTAAATTTTGGATATAATACGATGCCCAAACATATTATCTTTTTTATTAATAGTAATAAATCTCCTTTCATGTATTATTAATCGTACCAATAAGACTTTCAACTCATACCAATCAGATAAACTTTGCAAAGCTTTCGTTTCAGAGTTTGCTAGACGTGGCGCCATCTATTCGCGCATTCCTACAACGTTTAGTGCGTCACCTAACAACCCTCCAAACAACGCGAACCATGTCCAACCCCGAGCCACCCCTAACAAGCTTCGATACGAACCTTTTCGGCTAGCGCCGCCAGCGCCATCTTTGGGATGGCGTTGGAACTTCCAAAAAAGCTCGTAGTTCGCGTGTTCGCCGCCTCAACAGCGCCATTCTCGAAGCTTTGAATGAAACGAAAAAGAACATTGGAAATGAGTTTTAGGTGTCGAAAGATAGAGTTGTTTTTCGGGTGTTAAGATTGCGTTGGACAGAGTATGCAAATTATCGTGCCATTACATGGTAATTTATTTGAAACGAATGACCACTTTGCGGTGTAGTGCATCGAGCACTACGTTTATATGGGGACCCTGACCTTATACCGCGTCAATTTATAGCTCTGAGCCGTTAAACGCTCTTTTACGTAACAGCTGTTGTGTCTCGCGTGATGCCTTAGCATACTAACCTTGTTTCACAAAGGACTTTCACCTGCCTTTTCATTTGTATGGAAAGTTAATAAGTACCTAAGTTGTCTAGACTAGGCGACTCGTCCAAATTATGTAAATTACTTCCTTTTCTTTCATTCATACCGATACGACTTAAATCCAGTTTATACCTAGGATACCAAGTATCAAGGTTTCCATATTTGTATTACTTTGCCTATTCTAAAATGAATAGTAAATGCATGTTTAAGTACCTTAGAGCAGTTTTGCAAAAACTTGATTGAGTTCCTCACATCTTATCAGCCGTCGATCCGAGCCAATAAAGACGTGCGCGGGTTCTGTATTTATAAGGTGAAACAATATGTTATTTGTAAGCAGAAAGATTTATGAAGACGGTGGATGTATAAGTAAACACGCTTAAACTCCGTACAGCGCTGAGAAAAAACAGGTTTAATGCCCGACGAAAGTTCGTCAGTATTTACTTTTTGAATATTTAGTTTAAGAGCTGTAAAACTAACATAAACTTTTATATGATATTGTATTACATTCCCATCACGACGGACACGGTATAACTGTAAAATTCGTCTCATCACTATAAAACGAAACGACGCTGCCCGCTGGCGTAATTGAAAAGATAAAAATCAGTAAATTATCCAATCACAATATTTAACGGACATAATGGCCGCATGAGGCATCTCATTACTATAAATCATAATTCCGTCATACGCGATCGGTCAAAAATATTACAATAAGTATTCCTGGACAATCTGGCAAAACGGCGTGTGATACCAAAAAGGGTGCGTGGAAACGATATAAGCATCGCAAGAAAATGAACTTTTTGCTCACAGTGTCACCTGCTTTGTACGTGTCGACGCGACAACTACTTAAATTGGACATCTCGGCCGATACGAGCAGGCGGTTTGTCAGAAGCTTTCGCTAATGACCTGCCGACAATCAATTAATATATAACACGCGTCGTATTAAACTTAAACGAAAAATTGGCGAACGTGAAATAAATCGAGATGCAATTAAAATAGCTAGGAGTGAAGGACGCAAAAAGTTATCGTGGAGGAAAGGAACAATAGTGGTGCGAATGTTGTAGTCAGATATTACAATAATGGTATCGATTATAATTTGCGTGCGATCCGGCGAGAGATACGGGCGAGAGGCGACACGTAAGCGACAGGCTTCCCCAATCGGCGACGCGATCGGCGCTTGCGCAGCACCGCACAATGCTATCGTTCCTCTGCGATCGCGGACATGCACTCTCGCGCCATTACGATTGGTGCTCGGACGCGCCTATGCTTCGGTGATTAGCTATTTTCAATATGGTCCGTTTAATTCACGCTGACTTTATTAGACTCGTTAAAATTTTCAACGCAGCTGCAGAACAAAAATAAACTGAAAAAGCTTTACAAGGCAATTATACTGTTGAATCCTAGCAAATTGACAGGTTTGGTAGGTTGCGCGCAATATTAAAGACTAGAACTCGGAAAACGTTAGTAAACAAAGGGATATTGTATTGGATTATTTGATATAAGCCAAGGTTTCAATACAGGTTACAAAGCCTTGCAGCAATAGGAGTTCGTGATCTATTTTTGATTCATTAGGTACCTACCAATTCTCCTGCGACAATACCTATTACTGCCAAGACTACCAGACTTAGGCGTATGTAAAATTAATTTTATTTTACTGTTTTGTTTTAAGGAAATAAATCCTACGAGGCCTCCGTGGTAAACGTCCAAAAGTAATGAAGTTCCTATTTGCGATCGATTTCATAGAAAACTCCCAATCAATCGATCAATATTTGGGATTTCCTACAATTGCTTAAAGTTTGCGAAACTTAATAATACTTAGATTGGCCGTTTCCTACATCTATTACATATAACTCAATATATGAATACTAATGATAGACGGAACGCCGATCACTTACCATTTACAGTTATTAAGCCATACCTACTTAAGAAAATCTATTCCCATGGTCCACTAAGCAAACTTTGCATTGCAAAGGCCATAAAACGACGTTCACCTCCGCTTGGGTCAACTCACAAGACAGTAAGCTAATTGCGATTTGCTTATCTTAATTATATCTCACCGTAGGAATTTGGTTAATCTTGAGAATTTTACGATTTGGAATGAAATAAAAGATATTTATTCTATTGTCTTTATATTGAATTTCCGTAAACATGAAACTTTGAATTAACGCTTAAGTTAAATAGATTTGATTATAATCGTCTATTTAAGAATCTACTTATCTATTAGGATTATCTAGAGTTCTATTGTTGTAGGCAGGCCACTCTTTGTTGTTGTCGCTCCTGATAGACTTGTATCTTCTAATTTTACATAAATACGTACTGACTGAGTTTTCGATATAGCAGGACTTAATGCTATAGCCAACCAAAATAAAACCTTACTTTTGTTGGGACTAGGTGCTAATCGAAAAACTAAAAATGCATGAAGTGCATACAGTCGCACGCTTTCCAGTTTCCATATAGCATTGGACCAATAAGTAAAAGTCTACTGTGATGTTGTTTTATCACTGGCAAAACTTAATATCAATCAATAGGTATGCACTATGGTAGTCCTATCGTCACCACTCATTCCTTTCCCGTCACTGAACATGGGTCTCAGAATAACCATTCAGACCACAGTCCACAACACTGGACAAAAACAGATTGCTAGACAAATTGGTGGTCATATACAAAACCATTTTTTCCAAAAGTTTGTTTCATTTTCTGAATAATTCTTGGCTTTAGCTACATCATTTCCATACTTAATCCGACCTAATCCAACCTGCCCACCAACTTCGCGGGTACATTTAATACGCACTCACGTCTCACCGACTCGTAGATGCAGAATGGAAAGGAGTAGAAAGTGTTGGCACCTACCGCAGTTCAGAACAAGCACCCACATTAATATTGATCACTAGGTAGATGGTAAAGGTATTTCCATTCATCAGTCTTGAGATATTGCATATGATGATATTAAAAAATTAAGAAATTTGCAGGAAGACGTAACTGAAAAACTCTAAAAAAAACATCTAAAATCGTTGCAAATATAATGAAAGTTATTTTTGAAGTTTTATAATACTTAGCAATTAATTCTTTAGACGGCGTACATGCCTACGAAGGATTTATGTCATACATATTCACTTCATTTATGTTGGTCCTCTGTCACAACTATTTTTGCCTATTTCGTGTTTTCATCGATCGCGTTATCACCTATTTTCGTGTTTGCGCTAACATAGTCTAGTTCAACGTTCTGGTGGACTGGTTACTATGACATACTTTTATAAAGTGTACCAATTTGGTTCCCCAGGGAGAAATGGCATTATGTGACCGATTTATGTTAGGGTTAAAGTCATGTTTTGGGGCCAAAGAGGTCAGTGACCACTTAACAGAAAATTAATTTAATTACTTTCCCATAATAATTGTTTCATTTTCACGCCAATACAATCGCGCAGTAGTTAGTATAGATATATAACATAGGATTGTTTTATTTTTTCTAAAATCATCTAAAAGCGTAGAATCTCACTTTTAATACCATTACGAATTATGCTAAATTATTTCTGTAAATTTAAATCGATTTACCTTTATATGAAGGTAAGAGATATAAGAACACAAGAAAAGTATGTAAGTGGTTCTATAAGAGAAATCACATACCAAATGCCTTTCTAAGCTCATATTATAGAATCTCCACAAAAATGTCCAGACTGGCTATAGAGCCAGCGTCAAGTCACCATCCGTCCATACACATGTCTCCCGCAGGTGTGCAACAGCTGATGCAAATAGGAATTAGATGTTACCTATTGCCTGTTTGTAGCGGGATTGACTTGTCTTGGTAGTTGGTGGTTTGTAAAGTTATTTCGAAAATAATAAATAGTTCCTTTTTTGTATAGATCCTGTACAAATGTTTATTTAGAAACGGCGTAGTTATAAAATATTGTATTATAGATTACTCTACATATTATAACCGTGTATGTGGGAAATTTATTATGTATATCTATATGTATCTCTTGTTATATTAAGTGTGTTTTTTATATAATTTTAAGAAATTTTAAGGACTGTTAAATCATTTTAAATCACTGTCATCATCAACCCATTATTGTCCCACTGCTGGGCTCGGGTCTCCCCTCATAGTGAGAGGGATTTAGGCCTTAGTCCACCGCGCTGGCCAAGTGCGAATTGGTGGACTTCACACATCTTTGAGAACTATTTTTTTTAAGAACTCTCAGATGTGCAGGTTTCCTCACGATGTTTTTCCTTCACCGTAAAGCAAGTGATAATTAATTTCTAGTTTTCTAATACGCACATAAATCAGAGGTGCGTGCCCGGGATTTGAACCTCGGACCCCTCGATAGAGAGGCCAAGTTTCAACCATTAGGCTATCACTGCTACATTACATATTACAGTTAGTTTATTATTATCATACCGATTTCATACAAAGAAATGTGATAACTACATATGTGACCCTATTTCCAACCAATTATTCGACGTGGAATAATTACAGTCACGCGAATTTCAAGAAATGCCTTACTGCCTTACCTACTAATACCGTAATGCAATCATTTACTGTAAAGTAAAACTGTCACGTAAAGACAGATTAGCCTTCCCTCTGTTATTATACTCACTCTTTGATTGATTTGACACTGTAGGCCGTTAAGTAGATATATGAACGCCTAATGATTACTCCGTTTGAAGAAAATTACATGTAATCTATAGGTATAGGTAATACCAATACGTATTTCTTCCTGTTTTACAGTGTAGAAACAGAATCATTAAGAACAATAGGACAAATCGTTCCGATATTGCACCAGCATGCTTAAACGAACAATTGTAGAGTGTAGGTTTAGTATTGTTGTTCTAGACTTTTCGAGCTATCTTCAGTTGTTTAGTTAAATGTAGCTGCACACTTGTCAATTTCAATTACGTACAATTATATAACTCATAGATATTCTTAAAATAGACACACATATACGTAATACTACGTAATGTCGGAAGTGATAGGAGGCTGAAAACGTCCAACAGGGGTTGACCAGTAGCTTGTACATAAGTACCCTGTAAATTAGTACTTATGGACGTTACTTCATAGAGTAACCAAGCCTTCTTCTGTGAAAAGAACCCGTACTAAGTAATTTGAAAGAATTTTTAGGCAATAACAGAAGTCTAATTACTGGATAATATTTGGGATACAGTAATGATATTGCACATTGTTGAACGAAAATGTTCCAATGCGAAACTATGTACAAAATTGATTTCGTATTTTGGAAAGTTTCCAATAAGATATGTCTAACTTATACGAATGCAAAACTATTTGTATTCATGCTGTCAGTTAATTATATGTATAAAGATACCTTTGTATTTATTTCAATGGCAAAACACGTCGCAAATGAAGTAAATATAATTAAGAGTAGATTTATCTAAGTGTTGTAACTCGATTTGCGGAAATTTCGAGTTTGGTCACTTTCGTCTGAACTGTGCTATATAATTATATTCCCACTAATTGCAATAACCGCTTAAAAACCTTGCTATTATTTGCTTTCTCTGATATTAAGACTTCTATTTTTTTCAGCAATCCTCCAATCAACCGGTTCCTACTGAAAGGTACCCAGTGTTTGAGGAGTTCGTGTCGTATGTGCTAGACGAGGCGAAGGCCAAACGAACCTTGGACATGCACTGGACTCCGTACACTGACTTCTGCACTCCTTGCAAGGTCAGCTTCGACGTCATACTGAAGTTTGAAACACTTGACGTGAGTATAAAAATACAGTACTTTTTATGTAATAGGTATAAGGTGCATACTAACATGCAATCCATCGTATAGTGACTACTGCCGCCCATAGACATATTTCTTTATATTATGGAAGTAGCAAACGAGTATACAGTAGGTACACCTGATGGTAAGTAGTGATTGCCGCCCATGGACGCATGGACATCTGTAATCAACACTAGAGAAGATCACAGGCCTACCTAACCTAAAGTCGGCCACAGATGCATTGCCACTGCCGAGGACAACGCTTCCGAAAGTTAAGTGCCTCCCTTCTGGTCTGATACGAAAGGCAGAGATTCTAATAGGAGATATTAAGTCATCAAAAGAAACAATTGGGATCAACTGTAGGCAGGGCTCCTTACCAATTTTTGAGTTGATACCTAATACATGTATCAAGAGCAATTAACAATGACCATTTAACATTATTAATTGGGACTCGTGTTAATTTGTTACACTATATGATCATTTGTCCCGATTAAAACTGGTACATTTTGGTACACCCCAATTGTTAAAAAAAAGCGTAGTAGTTCGATACTAATAAATAAATAACGCTTCACACTCATAGTTCAATACTAATGTATTATAACAAAACATAAATAAAATGGTCCACCATTAAGATGTCCTTCATGTTGGATTTATAGGGACATAAAAAGATAATCATGCATTGTTATACAAACCTAACATGTATGCAAAATTTCGGTTTAATCGTTAAGAGTTAACTAGTTTTAAATTCTGTTGCAAGTATTAACGTGCACATATTAACGAAATATCTAAACAAGTTACTTACATGAATACCAAAATAAAGCTATAAAAATCTAAATAATCAATTGAAAACACTCTGCAAATAAATATCAAAATAAATTTCAAAAGACAGCGATGACACAATAATTACGATTCAGTGAAATCGAAACCACGGCAAATGAAACTGAATCGATAAGGAAGACGTCACTCCAAAAGCATATGCAAATCGGATTACACTCCCGGTTTCTATGACAGCAGTATTAAGTTATCACGCAATTACATCACAACAGCTGGCAGAGTAGAATCGTAGAGAATTGTATAAAATGAGTCAGTCATTCTAAACCGAGTTATTTAATACTAGTTTTTACCCGCAGCTTCGCTCGCGTTAATGCATACATTTACACAAAGAGGCCGTAGGTATCAAAGTAGGTTGTAGGTATAAAAGTTACTTTACTATCCCTTGGGAGTAGTACATTTTTTCGGGATGAAAGGTACTCTATATCCTTTTCTGGACCCCTTACTATGTGTGTGCAAAATTTCATAACGATCGGTTGGGCAGTTGAGGCGTGACGGCGTTACAAACAAACAAACAAACAAACGGGCATTCCCATCCTAATTATTATAAATGCGAAAGTCCGTTTATTTGTTTGTTTGTTTATTTGTAACGCCTTCACGCTTTAACTACTCAACCGATCGTTATGAAATTTTGCACACACATTGTCGGGGGTCTGGAAAAGGACATAGGGTACCTTTTATCCCGAAAAGTGATACTACTCCCGCGGGATAGAAAAGTAACTTTTATACCTACAATGTACCTACTTTTATACCTACGGCCTCATTGTGTGAATGAGCGCGAGCGAAGCTGCGGGTTAATACTAGTTTATAATAATTAGGATTAACATCACTATTAAAGAGCTTATAATGGACTAGTACGAACTAACTTGCATATCTATGAAATGATATCAAACTTTACTTGTTTGAAAAAAATGTACTTTATCCAAAACACTGCATTTTATATGTGTTTCACTCACGAATTGAGATGGAAAGATAGGCAAATAGAAGATCTGCCTGACCAGGGTTTGAATCTAGGATCTATTACAAAGCGGTAAGATTATTACTGTGTCCTTGCGACTTACATGACTTAAGTCTGCAAACTAATTAACAATCGTGACTGTATATGTAATTTAACAACGGACAAGAGTGAATAAACTAGGTAACAACTACATGTACCTACCTACAATAGACAGTTAACAGAATTAGTTTCTAAATCCAATTGCGAGTTGTCAAGCCGATCAATGGCCAAGAACTTGGCTTAAGGTAAACTATTACGAACTAAGTACGAATAATACAAAGAGATTTCGTCGTAATACCTTTTTCAAAGACATTAAATCAAAAATTTACTACTACTACTGCTATTGATGGAAACCAAAATATACCCAATGAATACTAAAACAATTGTGATAAATTTATTTAACAGACACGGAAAACAATAAAATTATAACTGCTAACGTGCGTTAAAACAGTTAGGCAGATCAGTTGAGAATATCAATAAACGCCCCTAGCTTGATGCTTTTAAATTGCTAATTTTCCTAGATCGTAAAATTTATCAAAAAGACCTCGTGCTTAAACCGCACAAATCCAACGCATAAAGGTTAAACATCGCTATGTATCGTAAACTATCTATACAAATAAATAAAATTGAAGTATCTGTTTGTAATTTCAAAATAACAACTTTTAACTCAAGGCATATGAAAGTATAAACGATACATATAGAAAAAATGAACTTTTACGTCTGTTTGTCTGTTTGAGGTAATCTTCTTAACGGCTGGGCCTATTTTGATGAGACTTTCGCTGGAAGATAACTGAAGATCTAAGGCGTAACTAAGACATTAAAAAAAGCACTAGTGCGCCTCCTAATGCTTGCATCGCAGTCGCAGGACAGTCGGGTATCACTTATATTTAAATATGTAAATGTAAGCCTTTTACTTCCTTAACGCGGGCGAAACCGCGGGGATCAGCTAGTCGATGAATAAATTACAGCCGATCATGTCCCAACCGCACGCACCTGATTGTAGGAGGGAAATCCCACCGATCGATATCATTTTAAAGGCATTTGGAAAGGTTCTGGTTTCATAGATACATTTTCTCGTTCTACTGTACCGAGGTTAAAGTTAAGAATGGTTTTCGGTTCAATAATTATCACATTTAAAGGTAAAACAGTAGGTAGACTAAAGATTCATAAAAAGTAAATTGTGCATAAAACTGATATAGAATTCAGAGTGCTTTTAATTTTAAGAAAATACCATAAACAAGCCTATATCGGTCGGATAAAAGAACACAACGAATTTTATCACCATATTTAAGCGTAGGCAGACACTTCAATTTTACAAATAGTTCAAATAGTACGTGCATAAACTAGTGAGGAAAACGTGTTTTGAGAATTGTTAAATATTTAGTCCTTCTGCCTGTTTTGGTAAAATTACCAAGAAAGACCATAAAACCGATATCAAACATACCTACCTCTCAACAATAATGTAATTATCAGTCATCAATCAACTGTTCAAATTTTCAGGAGGACCAAAGATTCCTGATCCAGATGGCTCGTCTGCAGGACATCATCAAGCCGGAGTGGCGCAACAGCGGCAAGGGCTTACACAACATAAACCATCTGTACTCAAGACTTAAGAAATCTCAACTCGACGGCCTCTACAAGTTGTACAAGTAGGTGTTGATTTATGTTTTGTTGTCTCTTCATCGTTGCGTATTTTTGTCTGCTGTCGAAAGTTCTCGAGTCGTTTTTGTGACCTCAGTGTTATTGACCTTCCTTATGGTGTGAATTTTGACCCTCGTCCTCATTTTCGGATGTGAATTTTGAAGAAGTGCATGTATCTGAGTATCTGAGTATTAAAAATATTTTATAGTACAGTGTGACCTAAACCCGCACTTTACGCACGCTTTTGCGTTGCGTAAGTAGCCTTTTTCGGCACGGTGCGTAAATTAATCGACTAACTTTACTCACGTATAAATAATCGGCAAAGTGAGGGTAAAACTCGCACATGGAGGGTACCGTACCGATAAATGTTTCTTAGCATGAAAAGTATTAGGTCACAAGCCATAATACACGGCGCTAGTTAAGTACGAATTGGTATACCTACTTGAAGTAAATGTTTATCTTGTGTTCATTGGAAAGGGTATGTTATTTAGTTTTGATTTTAAATATTGATTATTGATAAATTCATTTTC
>DWPV01001984.1:0-18536 GCA_018251915.1 Urbanus proteus proteus
AAACCAAGGTTACCTCAGAAACTTTAAAAATTCATAAAAAATAAACGGGAGGTTTCCGCAACTTGCGCTTCACAGGGGATGTTCCTCTAACACCCCTCCACCCTCCTATATCACTCGCAACACGAAATTCGACGGGTCGTAATGTACAGTTTAGCCCACATATCCTTTACCAATAATATACGTAATCATTTTACCCAGAGAACAACTACATAAGTTTTATTTTTATTCAAACAATTCTTTTACATGACTTCTTTTATTTTTTGTACCATGTAAAATATCTATTTTAATATGTCCAAGTGAACGCTGCTACACTAGCTAATCTTGCTGGCAAATTAATAGGACATAGATCTTTTAACTTATGTTTATACTTATCTTGCATTGCGCTGTTTCTTTAATATGCACACAAGGCCATTATTATGACAGTGGAAAGGAATCTTAAGGCTTCAATAGATTCTTTGTAGTTTTTCTTAAGGAATGTCTGTATCTATAATAATATATTTTTTGCAACTTGGATGGTGCTAATGAAATATTGCCGGTTGATTCTTTATTCTTTTGGAACTTATAGTATTCAAAATTTGTTTCTTTCAAGGTAATTAGTCTGTTATTTTGATAGTAGTATCACCTCTCTTCTTATTAGGTTCACATAATGGATTGCAATTTAATAACTTATTGGAAGTCTCATAATTGAAAATGATCACGAATGTAAGGATGGGTCCCAGTTCGTAACGTGAGTTTTGGAAGTGCATAGCCGCCAGGTACCAATAACAGCAGCTTTCTTTTCAGCACTTTTTAGACAATCGTTGGGTTCCTACGCATAACGTAAAATGCATAAACAAACGGCATTTATATTGTATGAAAAACGCCGTCGAGTACCGTATCCAGACATTTTCGGCACGATGTAAATTTATAGTTTTACTTCATTGTTCAACGAATAATTAGTACCTGTCTCATTCTTAACTGTGAAGTCACAAAATAAACACTCGTCATTGACCTAATTTTAAACAATAACTAGGAAATATTGAATTCTTGACAATAACATGGAATATATTTGAACAAACATAAACGACAAAATAACATACATTTTTTTATCACTTACCGGATATATCTGATTACTGTGTCTCGAGATGAATTGTGTGAATCACTGCACTTTTTCACTTAATCACAACACCAACAAAGATTCCATCACAAAAAAAACACAACAATTATGATATTTTTTGCTATCTCAATAAATAACTACAAAATTGTATATTCCTTGATTTTAATTCATTTTCAGTAAAAATAAAAACGTAAAATTATGTTTAATAATATAAAATAATGCGACAACTTTGCATCTTAACAATTTACACGAATGAATGAGCTAATAGCTAATAGAACAAACCATAAACTCTCGTTGAGATTGAGCTGAAAGTTCGAGCCGTTCGAGGACTCCGAGGTTGATTAACCGGGTAGGGATGCCAATCCGATCTGATATTTATGTGGATACAATGACATATGATCCGCTCGATTTTTGTATCGATACATTGCGTTATATTTGATTTTATGGTGGATCTATTCACATGCACGGAGGATAATATCAATAAATGTACCTTTTATTTTCCCGATAACTATTTATATTTTAAAATATTTTTTGTGATTATTGTATTCGTTCTGTATCTTTTTCTTCATAAATATTGTATTTCTTTTATTATCTTTATATATATAATTCTTCTGTGAGTGTGTATGTCACTGAACTTCTCTTAAACGACTGGACCAATTTTGATGAAATTTTTTGTGTGTGTTCAAGGGGATCTGAGAATCGTTTAGATTCACAACATATATATACTTTTTCAACGCGAGTGAAACCGCGGGGCTCAGCTAGTAAAAATATAAATATATAGAGTAGGAATCTGGAACGATGCCGTTTTTAATTTTTAAAATAACAATAAAAGTAAAGTTTGCTGATAAATAAACAAAATATTCTTAATTGCCAGTTTTTTATTAATCCCTGATACAATCGTATCGGCTATCGGCTCTAGCAAATTTCTCAGATGAAATCTGAGAAAACACCTTGTTTAGATATCAATCATAATCCACCAAGGAGAAACGTTTTAATCGCAAAGACTTCTACAGCCTCATAAGTTCAATAGCACGCATGAGAAAAACTCCGGTAATTACAGCATACGGAAGACAAGTCGCACATATAAGGTTTATTACTTAATTTTATCGCGACCTCATGGGAAGGTCGCGTTTGCGATGACGCGAATACGTACTACTTCCACGAAATCATATTACTGTGTAAGTGTGTACCGAAGTTTAGATAGTGATGAAGGACTGGTACGAATTTCATAACTGTACTTCGCAATTTGAATCTTGTTTGAAAGCTTAGTTTAAAAATAAGTAATTTTAAGTTTTAGATAAACATGAGGCCATTATTAACTTTAAGATGTATGTTACATTTCTAACTAGCTTTCAGGGGTAGCAACCAACCTCAAGTAGTGGGCGGCTGTGGCCACTTACCATTAGCTAGACAACGTGATCGGTTGGTACCTACTTAATAAATATATCATTGAAAAAATAGACAGGTACTCAGTATGGGACGAACTTTCAAGTGCATAATTCCAGAAAAATCTGAATATTACTAAACTATTAATCTTTGCTCTCTTGACATTAAGATAAGTTTCATAGTAAGTCCGTATCACTTACACTTTTATCATAATAGTGGGTTTTTTTTTTAATATTTCGTAGTATAGGTACATAAGTAATATTCGGTGGTAGAATAACCGTAAGTATTTTTATAAGATTGTTTTAAATAAGATTTGCAGACGTAGGTACATACATGCCATCTACCCACTACCAAGTAGACACTGCTGCTCATGGACATCTGTAGCCAACTCCATAGAATAGTTCTACCTGACATCAACAGATGCGCTGCCACTCCTAAGGACGAATAGGGCCGTCTCATGTGTAATACGGCTGGCATCGATATCCTTCAACTGAAAAGCAAAAACTGTTTCACACTAGATATAAGAGTAGCAGTGGCACCCTTCCAATCAAACCATACTGGTTCTACCACCTTTCAAAGTAGCTACATTACCTATATAACTACCTAACAAATGTATTGAAATCCAATCTGTCATATCGGCAAAGAACCTTCAACTCCAGTCTCGATGTAAAACAGAGTAGCGAAAGTAAAACCAATTATCCTTTCAAGTGTAATTTATAATAAGTTTTAATGGCAGCCATTAAAATTTCATGAAATCCGGTTTTATTAAACGTCGTAAAACTTAAAAGCCTGGTGGGTCATTGTGGGAACTTTGCACGGACTATCCACATTCTGTTAAATTACCCAAGACTTTTGTCTTTTGACAGAATCCTTTTTGAAAAAGGGTGCAGAGCCTCTACAGTGTTAAAATTATCAAATTTGTTCAATGGGTAATACTCGAAATGCTTGCATTGGGTAACTCAACTTGAGCAAAGTGACACTAAGACAATTTAGTTAATAGCGTTTTTTTAATTGATGATATTTTATCTAAGCCAATAAGTAACGCATGTGGGTCTGAACCATGTCATATAAGCTGAACAAAGATACGGCCCTAATAGTTTTAAAAAATAACCAACTTTTTACAGAGAAAGTTAATGTCAATATTTGTAATGAATCTTAAATTAACTATGTCAATATTGAGCATTATTTTAGATGTGTTGCATATTACACTAGATAGTCTAAATACCTTCACGCCCTCGTTCCAATCCAATAATGTAACTATAGACAATATCACTTAAGTGAAAAATAGTTCTAATAAAACTTTTTTGTCTTTTCACATCCATTTACATGAGCGTACTAGACGTGCAGGTGGAGTGTAGTCACTAGAAATTTCCACCCATTTATAAAGCTTAAAAGCCCGAATGGGTCATTGTGAAAACTTTGAGCTGAGTAACTATCCACATTATCTAAAGTTACAAAAGACACATTTTTAAAACGGATTACACGGACGTAAGCTGTGAAGTTGTAAGGAAGATAAATCTGGGTACTTTAGCTGCATTATTCCGGTTACTCTCATTACAGCCTCGCAGAAAATACGAGCCTCCGTCTCGTAAACTGAAATGTTAGGAAACAGTGTAACAGAAGATAGATTACAATTTATTGTGAAGGTTACGTGATATGAAATATTAGTAGTGCCGAAATAAAATTGAATTTAGTGAAAATATTGAATCAAATCGATTTTATTCTTGTCAACAAGTGTGCAGAATTCAATATTTATAAAAGAAAAACCTATCCTAATAGAACTAAATAAAGAGGTAGGTTCACTATTGAACTTCATATATGTAAACTAGTTACTATGTTTTCCAGGCTCAGTTTAAAGGCTTCATTAGGTATCCATAGTACCCACTGGGACCCTAGTGAGAAGATATTAAGCGTAGAAAACTAAAGTTAAAACTTGTAAAGTAGGTTAATTACATACATTATTTACAATTATTGCGAAATGAGGTCACTGTACAGAATCCTTACTTATATACCGCGAAATGAAATATTTTTTCATTGCATATCACTTACAGTGAAACAGCAATATCGAATGAACTAGACGGATTGGATAAGAAAGGTCGAGTGAACAATAAAAAGTGTGACAAAAAGTGTTACAAAACCTTGAATTCAGGCAGTGTTAGCCACACTGCACTCCGAGTGTTTGTATCCACCGGCAAGGTTAACCGTTCACCGCTAATTTATAATTACCGAAACACACTTCTCACATCCGCCTTTTATATTTGATAACACAGATTAAATAATGGCAAGGCAGTTTATTGCAAAACTACAATCAGTTTGAGTTGCATTAGTCATTTTTGCTCAAACTACGCCCACGCGGATTTGAAAGTTGGTTAACGCTTGCCTGTTACAAGCCTTCCTGTATTTAATCAGATCATTCCAAACTAAGTTTAGTCTACATAGAAAATATTTTAACATCGATAAAACAAGCGTGACCCTTTTTACATTTTTATAACAAAGCAATTTTCAATTCACAAAAACAAGATAATAATATTACCTATAGACTTTATACCTATAATATTGTCACGCAATGTATTATTTATAAAATACAATAGAGGTTAAACAACCAATCATTCTTATCAATTAAATATAACAAGTGAAATAGATTCAATATATGATTGTTTATTTAACCAACCATCTAACTAAAATTGAAATATACTCAGTACAAAGTTTTTTTCTTTAAACAACGTTTTATGACGTCATGATTTTTTTTGGTACGACGTGCATTGAAAAATGAATATACCTACCCCAACTTTTATCATATTTTCGGCTTACATTTTTGCCCGTCAATTTAACGCCCGGCCCGTTATTATTTCTATTACGATAATGCTGGAAAGTAACCCTTCAGAACGCTCCGGGTTATTATGGCCAATAAAACTACTCGGGCAGAAGCACGGACCCAGTGCAACTTAATTCGCGACCCATAATGTTTTTGTGAGAACTAACACTAAACCACTTTTACGACACTTTCTACATTGTAAGAAAAAGTGGATAGATGCTACATAATTTCGAACGCGCACTTTTTCTTTTAAAAAGCAATCACCGAACAATTCGTTTTACGTCGTTCGACATAGCTTGATGTAGTTTTCTAATACATTATAACGTCAATATCTTTATTATCATAAACAAGCTAGGTAGTATGATAAATGCACATAATCAACTGCATTCTTCTACGTCTACGTAACTATAGACAAAAAACATAAAGGTTTTCCTTTGAGCACTCGTGTTCAACCTGACGGCCCATTAGCCTCGGTGGAAATCAATCGACTAATAAAGACGGTAACCTGTTTTAGTTCATTTAACACGATGAGATATGCCATTCGCCGAGATTCGACATTCGACACCGTCACGATGACGCCGACGTGCCATTTATCGGCAAACTTGTGCTATACGGGTGCAGTGGCCTGGAAAGTTCGAGGTTATTTGCGTAATGTGGCACACATAACGCATTTTCACGTCCTTTCATTATACTCCTGGCACCGTAAAAATGACCTTATCATCTGAGTTTATTACAATTTTAAAAATAAAGTTATCTATTTCGCTTCGTAGTCCTTATGATCAGGATAACTCACTAAGGAAACAGCCATCAACTCGACGCTACACCAGTTAGATTTTCACTTATTTTGGTAACGCATAAACACGTTACCGCGAAGGTTTTCTTATGTTTTTTAAATTGGAATCCTTTCGTAAAACTAATGGCATCCACCAAATATTAATTTAGTTGTAAAAATTAAAAGATTTTATTTGACGGGTGAGCTGGACATCTCGTCATCGAGCACAATGACGAATGTGAATTACCTCCCTGTCTCACACCCCCTTCCAATCAAACAAAGAAGCCTGGGTTAGGTATGTTATAAATTATAATCTTATATTACCTATAAATAATCTTTTCATATTATCGTGTTATAATGTTATTAGAGTAATAACAGTATATTATTATACTTATACTTTACATAATGAGAGCTGTAAAAATATTTACGATACTTTTACTAGCTTTCATTTAACGCTGTATTTTAATTTGTGTTCGCACTTAACTATTTAAACGATAATGAAAATTTAACACATTTTAAACATTCGTTTAAAATTGTTTAATGTGTTTTAATATATTGTTGAGTAGACTATTCATAGATTCTGAATATCTGATGCATTATTTTAAAAGTGTAATTAATATTCGTTAATAGTCTCTAGTAATAGCAATTTAATTTTAAATGAATGGTTCTTTCAACTGTTGAATCTACTGAATAAATCATTTAACTCTGCCTATTTAAACCGACACCACCTTGACCACATTGCTACTAAGGAGCGGCAATTGGTGGCCGTGAAGAATAAGTAGTATACTTAGTATGTAAATCATTTCTAGAAGACTGACACGAAATGGATCTAATGATTCTTTCAAAGAATACGCTTTTCTCAAAGAAATTTAAATATGACTATTATCATTGTGCCATTCGGATTGTATAAAAATTGTCAACCAAAACTATCAAAAAGTTAAAGGCTAGTCGGTAAAAACGACAATGTTTGGAGATCACAAACCTCAGCAGTTGAGCAAAAGAGAGACTTATTTTGGATAAACATCCCCGCCCCACATCACTCATACCACAGATTACGATTTTTAAGTATTTATTCAAAATTTTCTAATAAATAAGTCATACTAATCAAGTCCTTTTTAATGTGCGTGAAAATGTTCAACCTTTTAAACCCAAATATTTGAGCTAAATAACAAAACATTCATTAATTCCTGGAAGAAAAAGTGCATATTCTGTAATGTGTTTATACCAATTATTTATTTATCAGCAAAAGTTTAGATAAATACTACGAAATTTATGGTAAATACCCACGAAATTTTCCTGTTATCAAAACAATAACTTCCAGAATTAACCTACCTATCAATTTTCCTTATGACTATATATACAGGGTGAATTTTACCAGTGTGAGTGGCTGAGGAAATTCGAAATTATAAAGATTAGCGAAACTTGCTGAATGGACTTACGAGGCCAAATTTGATAAAAACTGAAGTAGCATTATTAGATTTTCATAAAATCTATATTCCTTGCCGGGTAGCGAATATAGTTATATTTTCGGTCCCATCCATGCACACTTGAAAAATTCACCATGTATAGTTATTCTGTTGCTCAACTGATCCTCACAATTTTATTCCCATTTAACATCTATATATTGTATACGGATACAATACGAATAATAATCGCATTATTATATATGTCTATATATAATAATGTGATTATTATTTTCTCTTACACATATTTTTTAGAATCTGTTTCTTTTACAATTTCGTTTTTGTTATTATTTAAAATTATGTTAAAAACATTTCAAGCAAATAAAATTTAAATAGGTAGTTATTTTCTTACTATAACATCTCATCTCTCGGTAGTTGAGTGATCACCATAGGAATTTAAGATGCAATGGATTCCGGGTTTAATCTCTAGCCCCGAATTTGTTAATGATAAAATTAGATTGTACTGGGTTTGAGTATAACGCTATAAGTGTAGAAACCTTTCAAAGAAAAGAAAACTTTCAATCAAACATGGATTAGCCAAGTACTATTTGTTTTGGTAGATCGTCTATCACAACAGATAGTTACACATTTAAAATAAAATACTCAAAGTACCCTACATCTAATAGAAAATCCATGACCTACCTACAGGTACCTATTTGGCCTATTTAAATCAAAATATGCCTTCCTAAACTATAGAAATAAATAAAATAATTTACTCTCTATACCAATACCTAGTTATAACAATAATGCAATAAAGAATTATTCTCTGTCTGTCTGTTTGGCTGAGGTAATCTTCTAAACGGCTGGACCGATTTTGGCGAAACTTTCACTGGAAGATAGCTGAAGTTCTAAGGCGTAACATTTTGCTACTTTAATTATTGAAAAAGCATTAGAACGCGCTCTACGCGCACTCGCAAGAGAGCGGGATTTCATATGTATTTCTTTTTTCACTTTTCAAACGTGGATGAAACTGTGGGGATCAGCTAGTTACGAATATAGATTGTAGTAACACACAATGCCGTTGTGAAATAATCCAAAGTTTACCATCTTATTTAACATGTAACAGTGGTGCCACCAAAGTGAGAGTGAAAGAGCATTTTGTCTGAATAACTATGAATGTTACGATACCCAAATTGGTTTTGGATGTCCATTGAATACAAATTGCTAAGGTTTAAAAAAGAAAATTCGTAAATGTTCAGTGTTACTTAATGTTTGTAGATTTTGCAAGTGTTTCTGTATTGTAAGATTTTTATTACAATATTTTGGCGAGATTCTTCATCCAACTGTAAATTTTATTTATTTATATCTATTTTATTTATACAATTAGTTAATATTACTTATAAATAAGTAGGTACATAGATTTAACAATTTATTTTAAATTGTTGACAAAAACACAGTTGTATTTAAATGTTACAATTATGATAACAATAATTATTTGACGACCCGCCTGGCAGAACGGTAACCATACTGGTCTGACACGCAATGGGTCCTGGGTTCGATTCCTGACCAAACAGACATCTAAATGATGAATTTAGATTTCTGTTCTGGATCTGGGTAAACACCCACAATATTGTTATGATTGGTACACAAACGTGTATTCGTGTATGTTTGTATTCATGGCACCCGCAACTTAGGAGAAAATCCTACTGTGAGGCATGAGTGTATAAAGTGTTTTTTTATAATATCACACTTGAACCATAAGTTAATATCAAAGAAAGCAAGCAAATAATAATATAATATTTCTGAAATACTTTATTATTAAGTTATTATTTATAAGAAATATACATTAGGTACTACCTAGACCTATAATACACCGTTTATATTTATAAGTGAAGTGATTCATAAATATTAACTAAGCATACTAGCGTGACAGATTGCTTGGTAATTATCAATGTTATAATGTTTGAATAGGATTTTACTTATACAATATCACAGTCGGCAAGATCTTTAATACATGCCTACCCTTCATATTTTTTTTTCTTAAATAGGTGTATTTATTTAACAAACTATCCTTATCGGATTGTATATTGATAGATTCTAATGAGATTGTTACACAAATACCCTCTTTCTTGTCTCATATGTAACTCCATAATAAATATGAAGGAATTCTAGTGTATATTATGTTTGTCAAATATTATGCGCGATGCGGTAAGACCAGTGTTCAGTTACTTCCTAGGTATCAAGAGTGAACAACTTTCGCCGTGGCCGCGCTCGACCCCGGGCCTGCGCGCGCGCACCGCACTTCTTCCGAATAACCACAAACACTGCAAACATTATATCAAGTACACTCAATAATCAATATTACGCAAATAACTACACGCACTAACCATTTTCCTGCTCCTATGTATCTATTGTTTATATAAAAAATGTAAACAGTGGCGGGACATATAAAAAGTATAAAGAGTGAACTAGTAAAGAACCCATATCAATGGGTAAATAAAAAACTAAGTACTTACCGTTCAAGTTTATGGCACCAAATCCCAAACAATATTTAAACTGTCACAAACACGCTACACACAAAACACTAAACTTGACTTATTCACCTCTTGACATCTGACATGGCTTATCCGAGCGGATATATCACAATTATATCTCACCATAAAAACATAGACGTAAAGGCGCTCACATAAAAACAATAAGATATAACAAAAGTTGAGCAAAACGATCGCAAAATAACGATACAAAACATAAACAGCTGCCTACTTTGACAGCACCGTCCAATAAACTGACAATTGAAATGAGTTGCCAATCGCAAAACTACTTTCGCCTTCATTCTGCAATATACCAACATACAGAAAATAACTATAACGTAATCAAATAGTAATGACGTAGGACTGCGTACTTTGTTATTTGGTATGGCAAATTAAATTGGCCTTGGTAAATAATCGATCAATATGAAACTATCGATTATTATTATTTAGATGAATAATTAATGTTTTTTCATCCTTTAGCAGTTTTTATACGAAAGTAAAACAATATAAACAGTAAAATAATAAATATTATTGTGTTTCAGAATAATTTTTCAAATGTTCAACATATATAACAATGTGAACCAAAGATTTTGATTGTATTCGTTTAACAAAAATGCCTAATAATTTTAAGTAAGCTAACAAATAAACAAACCGTCTGTTTATATTTAAACTTCTCTCCTTTTGTTATTAATAAATATAATATCATTACCAATAGATAGAAGGAAAGATTTTTGACATAATGGAAAGATTTATTTTTTATTATGACTTCTTCTTTCATATTCAAGATACTACTTACATAAACTTATAGATATTAAATATTTTGGTTCATAAAATAAAAATAAAAATTAATTGCTCATATTGAAAATAGAAGCAATGCAATACAAACCTGCAAACTGAAAAAAGTTTTTGAGTTAAATGTGTGTAAAATAATTCATATTGAACAGGAGAAATTGGGATCCAATAGTACCTTTCAATGGTTTTCAATAAAATAGGAACCATTCATCCATTCTTAAGCATATAAAAATAATTTAATTCAATGTGTAATGCAATTTCAAAAGGAAATATATTTATTGAGGTACCTATTAGTAGATAGTAAAACGTTATACTGAAAATGACAATAATTGGTACCTACAACACGATATTTAAATTTCATGTTGAAATTGCAAGTACCTAAATAAATAATCGACATATTCATATTACATACTGATATGCAATTAATCATACGAATTGATTTTTAATTATTATTTGAATGATTTGAAAATCGATAATATAGAAAAGTATGATTTTTTAAATATAGCAATACTGTCTAACTTAAATGTCATTTATCGTCACCATCATCAATACTGTAATCTGTCAGTCGATTGTGTCGGTTGATTGTATTTATCGCATTTCATGCTAAAAATACAGTGAAAGGAATTTCTTTGTGCTGCGCATAATACAAAAAACTGTAAAGTGGCGTAACTAAATCGGAAACATGTCGAAGTTCGAGGACAATCCGTTTAGTGATCCAACCATAGACAATCCATTTGCCGTAAGTAGACTTCAGAGAATGAAAATTTTGTTATCATGATTCCTATTTATTGTATGATGGGAATTTCTAGGATCCAGCTGTCCAGCAAGTGGCTCGAAGTACGAACAATGCGACGCGAGGATTGGATGACTACAACCCCTTCGAAGACCAGCAGGGCGGAAATCAGACTACGGTAAAATTTGTACACATTAGTCATAAGGGATTTTCAGTGGGTTGATATTGATAAAGCATAGTAACTTTAAGTATGATCAGATTTTAAAGTTAATATAATTGGTACATAGCTCTCTTTACCTTAACATACAAAATATGTATCTACCTAACTTGAATTTCACAAGATTACTGATTATTTCATTAAATTTGTCTATAAAGTATTTCTTTATGATAAATATATTGAATACACATATATATGACATTATTAAAAGGCATTCTGTGTTTATTGACATTTCTTGTGTATATCACCCTTATCCCCTTAGGAGTTAATTTTATGCAAAATTTCGAAAAACACCTTCAAGAGGTAACAAAATAATGAAAATGATTAACAATAACCATTCCTAAAATTTACTTTGACCTAAATAAATATTTTGAAATGTAGAGCTAATACAAATTAACATAAGCGTAGAACCAAGAGCATGATTCTAAATAGATTATACATTCTCCCTAGAGTGATAAATTTATTTGAGAACCTAAGACCCTATATAATTTCAATCAAAAATCCATTCCTCCAGCCCTCCCAACAGCCGTCACAGCCAGCGATAATGCAAGCGGTGTCCCCTCCCCCAGCCGGCGGGCAGTACCGGCCAAGCCAACCACAGCAGAGCCAAGCACCACCTTCAAACTTCACTACTGCTGATTTTCAGGTACTCTTTTTAAATTTCTATCTACTATTTTCTATAGACAACTTGTGGCAAAGCGTTTACTATGCTGTTCTGACACACTGTAGGTCCTGGGTTCGATCCCCGGCAAATTTCTGAATAATGAACTTGCATTTATGTTCTGAGTCTGGGTTTTTGTCTATTCATCTATGAGTGTGTCATACCACCCACAATACAGAGAAGAGAGAGTAAATCCTACTTTGGGTCTATGATTGTTCAGTGTTACTGTTATATTTATGTATCTGTTAATTCCAATCTATTCTGAAAAGACGTCCTGACTATCTGGTTAATCATTATAGAACTGAGACTATTAAAGATGGAAGGTAAAATTTGGATAGCGTGTTCCTTCTATGATGAAATTAATATGTTAACCTTAGTGTTATAGTCTTGTCAAGGAATATTTTATTTAAATTAGTTACCCTGTTATTATTAAAAAGTAATTGATAGATTAATAGCAATTATAGAGTAATTAATTAGAATATCAAAGCTTATATTATAGTGGTACATATGTTAGCAACGAACACAAAAAAGTACTATCCCATATTTAGTCTGTGTCTAGATTTAGAAAATTAAAGAACTACAATATGGTCCATGTTTATTAGTAATGTGGTATCATTGCCAGATATTGAAATTAATTCAAAATCTACATATGTTTAATAGTCGACCTAAATGTGAGGCGATCAAGATAGTCACAGCTAGTGTCCATACACAATTGTGAGTGTCACTGCAACTCGCTACTTTATATCTATTGTGTGTATGTTGCAGGCATTATTGTGATAAGGGGTTAAATTCATGACATATTACTTAATTATTACATCTATTCTCTTAAACCTGATAGGGTATATAAGCGAAAACACACTTCTAATTTTTTTGTAATCATGGCAGTGTAAAATATATTTTTATGCCCATATGACTTGTACGCACTTTGAGTCTCGAAGTATCCTAATATGTTTATCACCTCATGTAAATAACTTAAAAATAATGTATATTCAAAACAAACAAAAATAAAATGATTAAGGTAATGTAAACATCATGAGATAATTAATCAATTAATGTTATTTGACACGGAATAAAATGATTTATTTTACAAATTATTTGGGATTTTGTCAAAATAGTAATATGTATTTATTTTATTCCTCCTATCTAATACAGTATTAATTTATGATTCTTATCTTTATACAAAATATTATTTATGATGTAGGTTAATGTTGACGGGTTAAGTCATTTGGTTATTACTCAATAAAAATAAAAATTAACACGTAAATTCCTTTTAAATGGATCATAACAATGACTGATAATCAGACTCAATTTAAATGGTTTGGACAAGTTTTGAATGATTAGTTTGTTTAATATTGATGCATTATTCTGTTAGAAAAAGATAAAAATCTGTTATGTAGAACAAAAATGACATTTGTTATTTGGGGAATGGGCTAGGCTTATTATCACTTATTAATTAAATACCTGCAACATATAAGGTAAGTTGGGGTAAAATAGACACTAGTGTAAACCATATAAATCGAATTTCAGCATAATCCATATTAAAAAATATATGTACGTGTACATAATTTTCCTGGCATATGTTGGCAATTTAATATGAAGTTGGTTACAATTTCATTTATATGGATTTACCTTCGATCAACAATACCAATTGTAGTATTGTTGGTCGAAGGGATTTACCCAATGCCCGTTATTACCCAACTTACCTCATATCTATAAATAGATACACATAATTATATGTTACTATGTTCAAACAATGCTATATAGATGCATGCAACTAATACACATTTGCTTTCTCCAAATGCACAACAGGAACTCAAGGTAAACACACTTGATATACATTATTGATTCATTCTCACCTCTCATCGTTTCTTTGTTTTATCAACCTATCGGGTTATCGATACATATCCCTTATCTTGTTAATGTTTATGTATTTTTTGTCTTATCTTCGATTTCTTTTTACGAATCGCTGGACACATTAATTTAATCAATAAGTAATTGATGGGTTTTATGCCTTATGCCATGCCCTTAGTATTAAATTTTTATCTTAAGATAATTGTATTTGTACACAATAATCTCTGAAACTGCTTAACTGATTTCAATATAATTTTTCAAGTATTTATGATCGGTTTAAGCTTTAAAGGTAGTATACTTTGGGACCCAAATGACCATGTTGTCGAATTCTATTTTTGTAACAGGATGTCAGCTGGGACCAACTAATAATGTTAAGAAATGTTATCTTTGTAACATCCGTTTGATTTGTATCTCTGTATAAATTTGGTTTTTTTTAATCAGAAAATATTTTTTCCAATTCAAATGCTTTGTAAGTTTTATAGACGTTATTAATACAATACAATTAAATTAGTTCTTATTGGTATTTTAGTGATAATTATGTTGGTTTTTTAACACTTATCTTGACATTCAATTTGACGAATGTGTACTTTTCCCAACAACGTACTCACAAAATGTTTAATCTAGATTATAGACCAAGAGAAACCATACATTACAAAATTACCTTTGCGTGGGTTCGTGACATTCGTCTGTTAAGGATTCCACGAATAACATCCTTAATGTCTCTATTGCTCTATTGAAGTACATTGTTGTAGTTTGCGATTGTTTAGTGGCGTTCTATTTTGGTGTTAACGAATATTTGTCTATGTGATGAACAATGATTCCAAGTGAAATTGATCTGCAGAGACGGCAAGAGGAGTTGGAACGTAAGGCAGAGGAGCTGGCGAGGCGCGAAGCGGAACTTCGCGCTGGTTCAGCGGGAAGACACAACAACTGGCCCCCGTTGCCCGCCTTCTGCCCCATCCAACCGTGCTTCTACCAGGACATCAATGTGGACATACCGCTAGAGTTCCAGAGGATCGTACGTCACCTCTATCACCTTTGGATGTGTGAGTATTACATGTATTTAAAATAGGTCAGATGAACCTGTTTTTAATTTTCTGACAGTCTTTAGCGCGGGAACCCATTTTATTGTCCCATCGCAAGGCACAGGTCTCTTCTCAGAGAGACTTAGGCAATAACCTATACTGCGCTGGCCAATTGCAGAATAGAGGACTTCGCTAACCTTTGAATTATTTTTTATTGATGTTGATTAGTGATTGAGCTCCCGATTAAGAGACCTATATTCTAACTATTAATACTAATTCTTACTAGAAAGATTTTCTATGCCTAAACGTCTCTTTTTGTACAGTTTAATATGATCGTTTTTTTGTGACATCGCCCATGCAACATTGAGACGTTCAAGATTATTTTAACGCTAGCTCGTACCGATGCCATATAATTGCCGACATTTGTCGAACTGCAGGTATAATTGATTCATTAATATTTATTAATAAATTTGAATAAAGTCTAACGACGGTGTCAGGTTGTGTGGCCAGTTTGACTAGTGTTACCTAATACCGAGTGTTCGACGATTGTGAAATAAATAGAATCGTGAGAGAATTTTGAGGAAAACTTTATTATATCTTTATTCTTTATACATAAATGTGTATAAAACAATCAGAATTTTATAGATCTTTGTTTGAAAACCATAGTTGCTTACTGCATATTTATATAATAGTCTTATGCTTTGTATATTTCTATCTATTAAAAACAAAGTATGTATTCTCGTATAAACATTTGCTGCTTGCATCAACAAATCATATGTGATTTTTTTTGGGAACTATACAAGTTATTTTTCTGAGTGTCGATCCCAATCACTAAGCATAAACCTCTACTAGGTATCTACTTATTGCAGTATTTTTACAAGCTTATAAACCGAGTTATAAAAGATTTACGTATTTTGTATGCTAGGTTAGTATATTTTATCATATGCACATAAAATATCTTTAATACAATATTTATCAATAAAAAAATTAAATGTTCACTTATAATGTACTACCAAGTATACATTATTGAGATATAAAAGTCGGGAACAAGTCAGATGAGTACAATAACTTCATAAGATTGCAACATTATAGACGATTATAGTTCATAGCTACATAGGTATATAATTATACTCTTAGATAGTTATTTTATAACGCTGTAAATTATGTTGTATAATTAATAATAATATGCTAGTAAAACACAAAGTAATGTTATTTATAATTATTAATATTATGTAGTAGCAAAACATCATAAAATTCATTAGATAATAAATAACAACCACCACTCATGAACATTATGAACCCAACTAACTCCAAATAGATGAAAGGTTTTCACAATGAAGTCGATCACAGATTCGTTGATACTCCTAAGGATTAAGATCGTCCATTGTTTAAATAAAGCGGCATCCACACCATTCCCCCGTAACTTAAGAATTGCTTCACGCTAAAAATAGATGTAATGTTGGCAACTTTCCTGTCTACTTTCTGATTCTACTACTTTTGAAGCTCGTTAGAGGCTTTTCTCCTATTAATTCATTCTGAATACACAAATGAACGAATTATTGATTGAGTATGTATATTTTTTTCCAGTTCACTCCCTGGTGTTAGCGCTGAACATAATAGGCGCGATGTCGCTGATGTTCGTGAACCAGGGGGTCACGATATTCGGCCTCTCGATCCTGTACTTCATCCTGCTGACGCCCTTCAGCTTCATATGCTGGTACCGGCCGATATACAAGGCGTTCAGAAGCGACTCCTCCTTCAATTTCATGGTGTTCTTCTTCATTTTCCTGTTCCAAATCATAATAACGGTGGTGCAGTCGATTGGATTCAGGGGCGGTGGCTCTTGGTGAGTAAACATTTGATATGATCTAAATTACAAGTAAACGACTCCGTAAGTTTTATTTAAATTATGATATAGCAAACTAATATGCAATCCAATTGATGGTAAGTGGCGTCTGCTGCTCTAACTGAGCTCTGCCATCACAATTAACACTGTTGTTATTAGGTTGAAACAAGTGTGGTGATAAAAGGTTTTTATACATATGATTGAAGTAGCAAACAAGCATGTAGTCCTCCTGATGGTAAGTGGCCACTGCGGCACATGAAAATCTGTAATCAACCCCAGATAAGATCACAGTCCTACCTGATGTCGGCCATAGATGTGTTGTTGCCCCTGAGGACTAAGTTGGAACGCCTCGGATAAGTATTCCTCCTTTCCAAATCGTTCCACATTCCACCACAAATCACTGTACCATGCCGTCTGTTATCGCAGTGGATGAAACATTTGTCACAAGACTGTTACATAATTCTATGTTAATTCAAGACAAATATCTGGTTAATATTTTATATATTCTACAGGATATTAGTCCACTTTTCTTGGTTTTACAATATTATTGAGTTATTTACAATACTCATTTTACTTCTTGAAATGAATTTACTTAATTATTGATATTATTCTTAATCCAATTATAAAAATTACAAAACAAATGTACAATTTTTTTAATAGGTTGTTTTTAACTTTTCAGCGGTCTCATCACGAGCATCGATGCATTCCAAATAAACGTGGCCGTCGGCATTATCACGCTGCTAGTCGCGATCGGCTTCATCACTTCTGTCGTGGCTGACGTCATGCTGATGACTAAGGTATCTACTTTGTTGATATATGAGAGACTCAGATTAGTTGGATTAGAACTCGGATTTGTAGTTAGTGCTAGATATTATTTTTGTGTAATGTTGATGCAACTGTGTTTTATGTATTAAAAATTAAAAATCTGCATCTATTGTGGATTTGATTTATTAAGGCGTAGTATAAAAAGATCGAGTTTTATTTCTTTTAAAACGAACCCTACTATGTACGTAGTTTGAGAATTTGTTTTTGATTAATAGCAATACCAACAACAAAGGAGCAATAATGTAAAATTTGTTTTTTCTTTGTTCAAATTGAACACAATCGAGTCTGGGATTGAAAAAAAAAAATCGAACACTGTAGTTTTAATTTAATCGAAATTGAGCTCCTTTTATTTGTTTCACTGTATCTCACTGTTTCGGACTTGACCATCTGCATACATTTCACAATTTCACCCAATAGGTTAGGAGTTTATTTGCTTACTTTATGCCATCTTTACAAAGGGTGAATCTCACTATATCTCACAGTTTCTGTATTGACCATCTGCGTACATTTCACCCAATAGGTTAGGAGTTTATTTGTTTACTTTATGCCCTCTTTACAACGGGTGAATTTCACTATATCTCAC